>JABCKH010007832.1:0-26438 GCA_018851285.1 Lyophyllum semitale | reverse complement strand
AATTATAGGTTTTCTAGCAATTTTTCGCCTTGTATGACATTCTAAGGACGTATCAGAGCACCCTCAATTTCGTGATGCCTATAGGGTACGGGTCACTGTTGGGTATATATATGTCTACCCATAACCCAACCCCTGGTACCCGGGGTGCATAACCCGGGCGGGTCGAGCCACCCGTGCCAATCACTACATTTATGTCACTAGTAGAAATTGTGATCAACGCGGTGTCGGGCGAGTCTGGTGTTCAAGGGCTGACCTTCATCCAGCCCACTAAAACCTTGACTAAATGTTGTTTCCAGCATTGATATCAACCTTCTTCTTCCTGCCCATGCCAATTAGCCTATGCTCACCACCCCCAACACCCATTTAGCCTATACATGTGGTGGAGTACTGCAGGCTACGACCCTCCATGCTGCACAGGCAAAGTTGGCATACTACCAGAGCGGACGCTCTCGAACGTCGGCCTGCACAGCTACCTCTGTACTGGGTATCCACACTCATCTGTGTCTTTAGGTGCTTTCTTTCTTTTTCCTCCCTTCTATACCTCCATTTTGGATCCAGAAACTAACATGCTACTTCAACAACAGACCTCTCCACTCCACTCCACACCTTCACTGGATGTGAAGCTTGTCACCACCGTTGACTGTTCCTGGGCATCATGTGCTCGCTGTCAAGCAACTCAGAAGACAATGGCACCGGCACCTGGGGCTCGGTGAGCATCAATGGTAACAATGCACTGTGGAAGAAGAAAGGTGGGACGACTTCAGAGCAGTGCTGTTCATTCCCCTTCCCCTCCCTACCAGGCTGATGGTCTGATGCTGATGGTGACACAGACCCGATGTTTGCAATCGAGCATGTAATTGAGATGGAGCAGCAGTAGAACAAAGTGACACATGTGTCAGTGTGGTGCATGCTCACACATTGCGCCAGAATATTCACAAGCCCGATTGTGCCATGAGGATATCTTGTTCATCTAGTTGTCTTTTGTGTTTTCTGATGTCTTTCCTCAGTTTTTTGTTTGTTTCGTCATACATGACTGTTCTCAGATCTCGCTCAGCTCTCAATTCACATTTGTTTAGACTGCCCCATTTTGTATGTTCAAAGTAGACAGACAGTAATTACGTTCATTTCATTGTTTACATAACTAGTACCTGCGAGACATGATGACTTAGGTGCATAGAAAGATACCTGGCTAGATGTTCACCCATTGCCCATCCTTTATGTCAGTACATGCAAAGAAACTAGCCAAGACAAGACAATCATTTTAACCAAGGAATAATTGCTGGTGTATGGGGTCTCGGTCCTTGGTTGAACAATCTACCCACGGCAACTGTGATGCCAACAGCATCTGCAGAGCATGACCATCTGGGTTTCCATACATAAATTATAATCACCCCCCCCCCAGTGATAGTACCTCCAGTGCCTAGAGCCGTATGCGCCGCCAGCTAAAAATATGACATACCGCTTACATAAAAATATAATATACTTTAAAAGTAACATATCAACCTCGCACACTGGATACCTCGCACATTGTTTGCTTCTGTCAGTGCGCGCTCAGGCGCGCTCCCCAGTATCACTGACAACCCCCAGCACCGCTTTCCCCCATGAATCCCCGCTCACCCGCCGCTCCTTCTTTGCTCCTTCTCCCTCTCCTCCTCCGTCTTATCACTACCCTGTGACATAACCATATGATTCTCAAACTTTACTGGCTGAAATGTAGTGCGATGTAAAATCTGTACCATAGTCAGCAGGATGGTTACGAGCGCAACGGTTCCCGCCAACATTCTTCCAAGCAATATTTACATCTCTGCTTCTAAAAAAGGTGTGTTGCTTGCATAAGCAGACTCGTGCCAAATTTACTTGCCAGCCACCCTTACTTATATGAGTCACTGAAGTCATCAAAAAGTTATACGTAACCATCGAGGACACGCATCTGCTAATCGCCCTTCCTTCATTCCACTGATCGCTGAACAATTAAAAGGATATGACTGGCGTATCCACTAGCACCAGGGCAGTTGCTGTTTATTGCGCCTCTTCGATAGGCAAGCAGCAAGCGCACACGAACGCTGCATTATGTACGTATCTTGAAATACCTACACCAAGAAATGCTTAATCGGACCCTCGATCAGCTGTTGGACGCGCGCTCGCAGCACAGAATCGCCCTTTGATTTATGGAGGGGGTTCACAGGGGTTAATGGGCATCGTAGCTAACGCTGTCCTGCAAGGCGGAGGGACTGCTACTGGGATCGTACCATTTGCCATGCACGCTGCTGGAGGAGAGCGAGACAAAACCTCAGGTGCGCAGCCCGCTAGTAAGATTGATGTGGAAGATCATGAACGTGCCAAGGTGTGTTCATTAATGTATTTGTCTGGTGGCGCATGTCTGACTCGTTAGTTCACTGGTTAGATGCAGACTGTAAGATGTGCCAGTGTAACGGCAGATCATGAAGTTCTGACCATTTCTTTTCCGTTTCTAGATCATCGTCGATTCTATGCATGAACGGAAAGTGGAGATGGCGAGCCGCTCAGCAGGGTTCATCGGTTTACCTGGAGGGTTCGGTACTTACGAAGAAGTCAGTTCATTTGCCATACTTCGACTACGGCGGTCCAATCAGAACTGATGCGCGCAAACAGATCTTCGAAGTCACCACATGGACTCAAGTTGGGATCCATAACAAGCGTGCGTATAGTTCAAAGTCTCTCTCTACGTATACGATGTTGTTGACAAGAAGCGTTTTAGCTGTCGTCCTTTTGAATGTCCTCTCGTTCTTTGATCCCCTCCGTCAACTCATTCAAAATGGCGTTAAGGAGGGGTACATTCACCCCTCGAACCAAAACCTGATCGTTTTTGTGGATGGACCCCCCTCACAAGACGAGCACGAACACTTTGATTGGGGAACAGCGGCACTAGAAGCGATTGAAATGTGGCAGGGTAATAACATCAAAGTCCTCTTTGATTGGACAAAGAAAAGAGACGGAACGACATCAGCGACTCCGCTGCTCGCAACGTAGTGGGGTTACACGGAATGGATGGATACCCCAGAGCATGTTCTTGATAACTCAAAGTTGCAATACAACAAGTTCGTTTCTATGGAATTTCTCTGATTGGACAGCTGAATGCGCGTGCGAGGATGAGCGCGGCTCGACGTACACGGAGCTCTTCTCAACCCGCCGAGAGTCCGAATTCCGTTGCCCTGATCCATTGCGTTTTTCCTATCAAGCCCACCGGCCTCTCGTCCAATGTCCACGACCTCTAAATGTTAGAACTGAGGCTGCTTATGTTGTCGTTCGCCGCCCGGCTTAGCCAATCCTATCCTATTCGCCCACGACCGTCTGGACTCCGTACAACTTGAATTCACTCCCGCCCAGCAATAATCCCTTCGCCGACCACCGTATGGAGTCGATCCCGCCTCGATCGAACTACCTAATTTTACCCATATCGTGGGCCGTGACCATAACGATGATCAACGTCACCCCATCCCCAACACCTGCCGTCTTCGGGCTTTGCTTAATTGCCAAAAGCCGCGGCCCTAGACAGTTTGAAGGTGATTCTTCACTCCCTAGTACTAATATTCCATGAGGCACTAGGCGTCAACGGACGGGCTGAGTAGGGAACTGCCGCCGGAATCGCTGATGTTCTTATTAATCTAGTGATAAGGACGTTCCTAAGCAGCCAAGAGGACTCCTCAAGTTGAAAAGCAGCGTGGAATGAGAAGAACAAGAGTGAGTAGGGTTACATATCATTGAAAATCTTCATTTAAAAAGCCACACGCGCAAACGCAGCGCCCAACACATTCGCCCCGAACTCCTCCTCCTCCACACTCCGCCCCTCAATATCCATCATGAGTTTCTCGTTCACCGCCCACACGGACGAGAGATGTGCCACCTTGGCACACGCCGCATGCAGCGCGAGGTACCGCGGCGCCGGCAGCGGGAGGCGCGGATCTGTATTGGTAAACGTTGTGAAGTGCTTGTACTCGACGCCCTGCGCGCTGGGAAGCAGGTCGTGGACACGTTTCACCTGGTACTGGTTGGGAGACTGCCGGTGGGAGCTGGTTAATGCGGGTAAAGAAAGAGGGGTGGGGGTTTGAGAGACGCACAGTGCCGGTGGGTTCGAGCCAGAGGTGCTGCGCGCGGAACATGGTGTGCCGGCCGCACTAGGGTAATTATATTCTCGAGTTTGTGCGCGTCGTCGCCGGAGAGCTCGCTGAGGATCGAGACACCGCTGAACTGCTCGACCACTTCTGCGACGGCCTGAAAAGGGGAAGATTAGAGCCTGCTGATCGTCTGAAGGACTTCCTGCGCACCTCGGGTCTAATAGCGTCATGTATTTCGTGGTGCGAAGGACGAGGCCCGGTCACGTAGATCTCAGGGACGATGTGCGCGGCATCGGTCTCAGACGGCAGCAGTTCATGTCCTTCCGAGAGAAGTAGGCCGTAGTGGACCGCCGTGCTGTCGGAGCTGCCCTCGACCATGCAGTAATAGCCGTCCCGTATGAGTGCCTGTAAATGAGAGAAAACCTCGGAGTGAGTATCGGAGGACGGGCGGACGAGATATTTCGCCGTGGCACGGCTGGGAGTAGCGGCCAAGAGCTTTTCGATAGATGTATCGGGGTGGTGGTAGCGCGCTTCCGGAGTCGGGGGCGGGGTGGGATATTCGGAGCGCTGGACTGTTTGGTTCCAGAGGTGGCGATTAGGTTCAGTGCTACAACACTACACGTGAGACAAGGGACGCGGATACGGACAAAAGCGAATGAGATTGTCGTTGTACTTCTTCCCTAGATCAAACAGTGCCTCGTCGTCGGTGCACAAAAGCACTTCCTTGGAGAGCGAAAGACGGCGATCGTCGCTCGGGGCGTGTATGATCAGGTAGCCGAGTTCGCGCGCGGCTAGGAGATGCGTGTAACACTGGGCTTGATTGGCAGGGCTCACACTCAGGGGCTACGCGAAGTTCGTACTCGCGGCATTTGGTGTAGGCATCGTATACTGGTGTGACCGGAAGCCACGTAGGGGGCACAGGAGGTAGAGGATACCCTTTCCGTGGCATTGTGTCAAGTTTTGGTCAAGTTGGAGAATAACGAGCGGTGTGTGAAACAAGTGTGTGTTGGTGCGACGTCAGACCCCTAATATTCGTGAGCGCATTAATATTCTCGAGAGGTGTCGATGGTGGCATCGACGCTGCTGGCCAGGTTTACAGGTGGAAATTAGTACTTACATGATGGGGTCAACAAGAGAGTGACAATCTATACCCGGGCCGGCGGGCCGCGGCACAAACGGCCGACTGCGAGAATTACTTTTGAGCGACATTTTGTCACCGCTTACTAGGTTTTCCGTCACCGTCTTCATGTGCACCACTTCCATTGGGGTAACAGAAAGCTCATCGTGGGTTAGCGCTTTGTCGACTATGCTGGAAGCGGAATTCATTATTTATTTAATCAAATTCTCCAGGAGCCTGTACAACCTGCCACCCAAACCGATTTCACGTCTACTGGTCCTCCACTGCTCTCAAATAACTTACCCAGTTCATCGATCTCGATCAGCGCTCTCCCCACTGAACTCCTGCTATCCATCTTCACCCATGCCTCTTTAGAGACCCAGGACAAGTTTATGCGCGAGCACAAATGTTGCAGAAGCGACGAAGAGGCATTGAAAGAACCTTTTAGGTGTAATAGCTGCTCAGACAATGACAAGGTCTGGAAGTCCGAATTGTCCAGCTATGATTTTCTCAACCCTTTGTTGTTCCCGTACCTCATCTCTGCCGTGTGCCAACGCTGGCGCGACATCATAGAATCAATGCCAGTTTCCTGGACGCGTGTCATCGCATTTGTAGACACACACACCCTACGCCTCTATCCCGGATCCGCGAGCAACTCCAATTATCTCAAGGACAGGGTATCGACGTATTTGTATCCAGCCGACCCGATTACAGTCTTCCTGATGACTGCAAGGAGCATGAACGCTGTCGGGCGGTCATTGACCTCCTCATGCCACACCTCCACCGCTGTCGCACCATTTCTTTCGACGTCATTTATACTTCCTCTCTCCCTTCCCTATACGTGATTTTCGCGGTCCGGCGCTCTCCC
The DNA here is from genome assembly GCA_018851285.1 of Lyophyllum semitale. NCBI lineage: Eukaryota > Fungi > Basidiomycota > Agaricomycetes > Agaricales > Lyophyllaceae > Lyophyllum > Lyophyllum semitale. The sequence continues at coordinate 20,359 of JABCKH010007832.1, read as the reverse complement.
TCATACAGCTTGTGTTCAGATCTCGCGTGGACGATGGGAAGTTTTCCGGCAACTGGATTTCGGCGTCCGGGGAACCATCAAACGATGAACCTCTCCACTGTCCTAACTTGTGCGAGATTGACATCGATGGGCGTAACTTTACATACGCATGCCTCGATCTTCCCTCATGGTCCTCCTCCCTACGCGTTGTCCAGGACGGAAAGCTCCTCTCGATCACGCTCTCGAACTTTGCTCCAGCGTTTCCTAGGGACCACGAGTTTACCCTAGACCGCTTCCTGACATACATGACATCGCTTCCGAAGCTGTGGAGCCTGACCCTCGACAACATCCAATTCAGCGACGCCGACTCTCAACCACCAGACTCAGATAATCGCCCCATCGTTGCCTGCTTCATCTTCTCTGTGGTCCGCCTAACAGCAGACTTCTTCAAAGCCTTTCTGAATAACGCCAGTCTCCCAAATTTGGACTGGATGTACGTAGACCGATGCGGGCTCGCCGGCACGAGTACGCTATACGCTCCCAACCTTTCCCTCAAAGATATCAATACAGACGAGGATATGGTTGGGTTTCTCCGTCCTTGGTGTGGGTCCGAGCTGGAGGTCATCCGGTGTCCCGGTTTCAATGACGAGGTTCTTAGTGCGATTGAGTCGAACTGGAATAGAATTATGCACATCGGCATAAAGGATTGCGAGGAATTCTCGATCAGGGGCCTCCAGGAAATGGTGAAGACAGTGGAGGAGTGTGGGAAGTGGGGGCCGAGTTATGTCTCGAGGTTGTCTGTCTCTGGGTGGGGTCCCCGCGCGCCGTCGGAGGCAGATGCGAAGTGGTTCCACAGTCACGTTAACTTCTTTTTGTGGACGGCTGAGGAGAGGCCTAGGATGACGGATAACGCCGGGTCTCATTGAATTCAAACTGATGACTAGTCTTTCTTTCTTTCCTATGCGACCATTTACGTACCTTTCTTTGACCTTTTTACCGCACTTCCGTTCTTACATTTGGGACATTCTTCCATTCGGAAACCTTATAGCTATGCTTACCTCACATCTTGCCTTAATCCGAAGATGTCCGACAGGTTGATACTTGAGAGTGCAGGAGGAAAGAGACATGAGAATAGCGAGCGTGGACAGGTCTGATGTTGAATGGAGTCGAAGCCGCAAAGTGGACGAAGAGCTTCAACACCACATGGTGACCTTCACATCGGTATTGCGTCGCAAGATTCACGAGATTCGACTCCTCCGACATACACTTCTAAAGAGATAACTTCATGTAAGAAATCAAGGTAAAGTTTAGAATATCATATGGGAAGAGCGAGAAAAGTGATCAATTCGAACGGTGCGACTGAACGCGAGTCTAGGGTGAGGCTAAGGAGGATATTGTTATTAAGATAAGGACACTTCGGGATGTACCAAGCGATAACAAAGAATGAGAAGGCACCGAGTAAGCTACAGATGCTAATGTTCAAAGAATGAATGAGAGGGATGAGATACGTAAGAGATTAACATTGTCTTCGAGAATATTTAAGGAATGTTCACTTTGAGGAGGTCAGCGGCATGCTCGGCGAAGGCGTAGACCGTCCCCTGTAAACTCAATGCCTCAGAATTGCATTTTCGTAGACTCAGCCGGGAGACGTACCTGTAAATGGGCCGCAGGTTCGAGAGGGAGGACGGAAGCATCGACGACGTAAACGTTGTTCGTTCCGTAGACTTTGAGGTTGGGATCAACTACGCCACCGTCTTGAAGAGGTGCTATGTATGGGATTAAAGTCACCGTGAGCAGGCAAGATAAAAACAGGAAAGCGCGGAGGCAGACAACGTACCCATAAGTGCCGTGCCGATGATATGGTCTCCCTGGGCCGCATTAGCGCGAACGTAGTCTTCCAAAGCAGCGATGGTGTTCACGCCCGCGGCGGGCGCGATCGGGGCTGTGGAGGAAGCACACATGAACAACGACCGTCGGATAGAAAACAAAAGACGACGTGCCGGTGATGAAGTCGGAGAGCGGGGGAGTGGAAGCGATCTGCTGCGCCCTCTGAGCACCGGCGGCCATCAGGGTCTGCCAAGCCCATCAGATACTACTCGGTGTTCTGACGCGCTGTGACGTACCAAGTCGAATGGGTTCTGGAAGAAGTTGTACTCGATCTTGGGGTACTCCGTTCCGTTCGAGGACACGATGTGCTGCGAAGGTTGAAGGCGTCAGAACGAACCATAACATCTTCACGAACTAGTCGACTCACGACTGATCCCCTGGAGAGCGGGTGAAGGTTGACTGGGTACATGACGAGCACAGAAGGACCTGTCGCGGGCGTAGACACTGCAATGTAGGCTTCGACCCAGGTCGTGCTGTTTGCGAACAGTCTCTTCTGAGCGTTGTATTGAGCGGGGCTCAGGTTCGGAGGGTTGGCGTTGAGCAGCGACTGAAGCGTAGGAAGGTTGGCGGATCCAGCTGTGGTCTGAACCGACTCCACTACAAATGGAGAACGTTGAGCGATGTACACAAGGTCAGCGAGGAACGGGATGACGCACCATTGAGGAGGAAAGGTGTAGTTGGGAGCGTTAGACTTGAGTTGAGCTGCCATTGCATTGGGCACAGCGTTTCTAAGAACGGGTGTTATGTATTAGGTTAACGCAATAGACAGGGCATGGAATCCCACGCACGTTCACTCAGGTTCTCGCCGACGCCGGGGAGGTCTATGACGCTGGTGATGCCGAGCGAAGCCAGGTATGTCGCATTTCCGACGCCGGACCGCTCGAGGATAGGTGGCGAGCCCCATGTTCCGGCGGACAGAATAACAGTCTTACCAGTCTGCGAAAAAAGAATATAAAAAACGTGAGACACGGGACGGATACACAGCAAGAGATAAATACATACAACCGAGCGCGTGACTCCGGTCTGATCAACATACTCCACACCACTAGCGGTCGCGCTCCCTGGGGTGGTAGAGCTCCACAAGATCTTGGTGGCCGTTGCGTAAAGGATCACTTGCAAATTCGTGCGGTAGGAGTATGGGAAATCTGCACAGAACCGTCAACGCTACAGTCTCTGATAGGTAACGGGACAACTCACAGTATCCAGTGGCCTTCGATGCAGGACATATCAGCCAGTTTCAACGAGGATATGAAGAGCTAAACTGACCGATGTAGACCGGGTGGCATTGACGGGAAGCCGGGCATTGGTGACATGTGCTATACCAGTAGCGTTACCACCTTCCAGATCAAGCGACTTGAATCCTCCTGCATTCACGACGGAAGAAATGATGGCATCGTGGATACTAGAAGGGGGTCAGTCCGCAGTCCTACGTCATACTAGAAGCAGCGCTTACGGTGGTGCGACGGCAGAGTACGAAGTCGCAAGGTTGCCGGTGAGCCCATGGTAGCTGGCAACGTACTCAATGTTGTCTGTCGCTGCAGGTGCGTAGAATCGTTCCGACTTCTGGCCGGCAGGGAAGATCGTGGAGAAGTTCCTGTGCGTTTCGCAGACTTAGTCTTACATCGAGCCTAATACGAACCATTCAACTTACCATCCGGTGTTGCCCATAACCTGCCATTCGTCGTATTCACGCGAATCTCCCCTGTCGAAGACGTCCCCTGCAACAATAATGTAAGAAACAAGATCGAGAACAACACTTTGATAGCACTTACCGTTAATAGCCGATGAGCCTCTACGAGTCATACATGTTAGCTTCATAACGTTCAAAGACGACTCTCCACGTACCCTAGAACCTTTCCACGAGGTGCCGGCGTCAATTGACGGTTGTTGGCGTACTTGAGGGGCTGAGTGGGGAACTGCCAGTCAATATCTGTTCCCCAGGATGCTCCAACGAGTCTGAAGTCGCTGATGTTGACGCTGTGTCGAGGTAGTCAGACCAATACAGAGTTGAGAGGACCGTATATACAACGTACTTTCCCAGACCGTCCCCACCACCTTCGAGTACGAGCACTGATTTTCCGGTATTCTCACTAAGACGATTTGCTATGACAAGACCTAGGATACAGTTCGTCAGGTAAGTTTCACCCTCATTATGCACGCATGCACTCACCAGCAGTTCCTCCTCCAACAATTAGATAATCGACAGTGGTCGGCGCCGTCGTAGCGACTGGACTACCTTGAGCGTATCGCACCAAGGCAGCAGCAGCAGCGACCAAAGCAGTGATCGATGGTCCGAGCATCGTACGAGTCTATGGATTAATGAGTAAGAGATAAAATGGAGAGTTGAAGCGATTGAGTGCTCGATGCAGATGATATTCTGCTGGCCATTTGCAGACGCTTTTATGGTATACGCCTGGCAGGCCGCAGTTCGGCTAGTCCTCCATACCGTAGTCCAAAAAAAAAGGTTTCAAGAGGATCGTTCGAGTTCATGTGGGTCGGGTGGTTGCTGACTCCTCGGGTATGCAGATTTGCGACGCGGAGACGCGGCTAGGCGCGGCCAACCAGAAAGTTGATCTGATCTCCCGACCTCAGGCAAGACTATTCAGGCGGACAGCCTGCCGAACGACCACAACCTCGTAGGGCAGGTTGCAATGTACGCTTCGACTGGACTTGGTCTTGAACCCACCATGGAAACTGGTCACTGGTGGTAATCAAGGTGATACATGTTGTCATTTATGCACATCGCTGTGGCTCCCATTTTAGGCATTGATGGAGTGAATACAAGTCGAAGTACGCGTACCATGATCTGGCCAAGCCCACAATCAAACGCGAAACAGACCCAAGTCCACAGAACATATTTCACACAGGTTCTGGCGGGGATCAAGACGGAATGAGGGAAAGATGAGAAATTTGCGGACCATGGTAAGAGTTGTAGTCTTAGAGGCCGGACGGATGTTATGGTCATTGGTATCGTACAAGCTTGCACGTCGGCACCCGTGACCGCAGTCACGACTCACCCGCCTCAGGGCGGCGCTTCCCAGAAAGGAAGTTAGGTATCTTTGGGCCTTGGCTATAATTGGGTGCTCTACTAAACTTTATGGAGTACTGATGAAGTGGATCGGCCCCTGCAAAGGCTCGTGTGTCCCAGGCCCTGGCACAACCCTCATCCGAAGTGGCCATGCAAAGAACTCGAGGCGAGACGCGCACCTTACCAACACAAGTTCGTCGATCTCCATCTCTCATAGCCCTTTCCCTCGTATACTTACTGGAGGGAAACTAGATCTAGGGGGAGAGCAAAGGAATCGAGGTTCTATATGGTATTATGTAACGGTATGGAGAGAGGGTAGGTACATCATACCGAATCCCCATCTCACCCACGCGTAAACTTCCTGAGCAGTCTCAACAGCAGCGGTCTAGCTTGCCCAGCTTCTCTGCGATGCGCGTGGTGAGAAGAGCCTCGAACTTCATGTGCTCCTCTTCGTGTGCGAGGCGGCAGCACGGAATGTGATGGGATTAGCGGATAGAATGAATACTAGAGGAAGAACAGGTACAGTGTAAAAGCCAAGACAGAAGAACAAATGAGAGGGCGGCCCATGGATGAAGAAAGCAGAAAGAGGATGACACTCACAAGCTTGGCGTCCAGCTTCACCTCCGTGGCTGCCGACATCCTTTCGAAACGTCCTCCGTGATCTTAGGCGCCCCTCCTTGGGCTAGAGCATTTGGTGATATGATGACCGTCACCCGGGGACGTCCGGCTCGCCCTGCTTGAGGATAGCCTGGGAAGAATTGCGACGGAAAAGCGAAGTACGTAGCCGCTAACATGCTTGAGCTTCCGCTCGCCCGTACAGCTGGGGCGGCAGAACAAGGGCCCGACAAGGGCCTGATGGAGCGCAGGAGCCGCACACAGGCAACAGAAAACCGGTGGAGACGGCCAATCAGGCCGGCTCACGCGAAGGAGGAGACGCCTGGGATAGGATGCCAGAACACTATCATGATGTACATGCGTCGTATATATACTGTATCCTGTGCACGGACCACGCCTCGACGCAGCCTCGTGCAGGCCAGAATGCACCGTTGCACCGGTGGTTCAGGTTGCGGTCAGAGATAGGAGAAAGCCGTTCTACTTGACGCCAGGCACCTTCCTAAAAACGTAGCCACGAATCAGTAGCAAAAGATTGAATGAACTCACCATCCCCGTCTCTCAACAAAATCGAGTTTTTCAACACCCGTGGCTAGGATCTAGCCACCAATCATCAGTTCAAAAATACACTCAATCCACCTGATACCCACTGATAATGTTTAACTCTGGCATGCAATGCAAGATAAGCTTGATAACCCTATGGGATGGCACTGGTACCCGTACGATAGCCTATTACTTGGTGCGTACGTACACTTATCACGAATGGAGGAAAGCAATGCACGGCGCGTGCTGTAGAAGATGCATGGTTCGTGAGAGTGAGGGCATCAGAGCAGTGTCAGCTGAGTACTAGTGTCACAAGGAAAATAGACAGACCGTGACGCGAGTCGGAGTCGGAGTCGCGACTGTCACGTGCTTTCGCTCTTCGGCCATCCTCCTCAAATGTTCATCGTTATTAACGCTAGAATCGGTAGGTTACCCCACTGGAAATCTGGCCAAGATTCATTGGTTAGTTTGATTCACTGGGCTCTAAATCTGTGCTGCATGTTTCAGGAGGTAGTTCGCAGTGACTGGCGGGCGGCGTATCTTACGGCGCTAACTCCAAGGCATGTTGGCGCTTCAGAACTGACACTGAGATCAGCTGTTGTTCATCACGAACTATTCAATTTTATTTGATAGACACCACGTGAAGGTACGCGCACAGCAATAGTGAGGATGGAGGCTGTGTGGCAAGCCTTATCTCGTTCCATCGCATCGCACTGTGTTCCCGCCCGATGGCCTTCTCGAATGCAAGAAACACCACAATCTATGGCGGCACCTTCACCGAAATTCATGGTTATAACTACAACATTGGAGGTGTCACAATCGGAGGGCCTGAGCCAGGTGAGCACACGCACGGTTTATTCCAGGACACAAACTCACGAAGTTCAAGGACTTCTCGCGCTCTACAATGCCACTTCTCCAAGTGCTGCGTTTAACTCGCAAGAGCGGCATCCACCTCCAAAATGCCACCCCGGTACACGTAAGAAGTTATTGAAACAAATCATAGATTGGGTCGGTGGAGGCCTAGACGACTGCGGACGAGTCCTCTGGCTCCATGGTCCTGCTGGCTCCGGAAAATCTGCAATCGCGCAGACCGTCGCTGAGGATTGCGCTCAATGCGGGGTCCTAGCAGCAACATTTTTCTTTTCCAGAGGACAGGCAGGTCGCGACTCCATCGACCGCCTTTTCTCCACTATCGCATATCAGCTCTCCATATCCATTCCACAATCACGCCCTACAATCCAACAGAACATTAATAATGATCCTTCGATCGTTTGCATGAACATCTCGGTGCAGCTAGACAGGCTCATTATCCAGCCGCTCCAGTCCATTAACGCCCCATCACCTGATACACAGCCACGGTCTCAACCACTGCCGTCCCTTGTCATTATCGATGGCTTGGATGAATGCGCTGGAAGGGATGTCCAGTCTTTGATCTTGGGCCACATTCTTCGCCTTGTCAACGTTGCTGGCTTACCCCTCCGCTTTCTGATTGTAAGCCGGCCAGAGGCCCACATTCAACATGCCTTCGAGAAAACAGATCTTGTAAAGTATAGCTCCGCTCCAATTTCCCTCTATGGCCTTTATCAATCCCGCGAGGATGTTCGCACATATCTCCTTCATGAATTCAAAAGGATACACTCCTCGGAGAAGCATGAGGTGTGGATGGACTCGGTACCAAAGCCATGGCCAACTCTACTAAATCTCAACCTCCTGGTGCAACAATGCGCCGGGTACTTTGTTTACGCCGTTACTCTCATCCGATTTGTAGACCAAGAATTCATTTCCCCGCCGAAGCAGTTGGACATAATATTGAACATATCTTCTTCCGGATTTGAAACCTTCGGGGAGCTTGACAAACTTTATCTGCATGTGCTATCCACGCATCCCGATGCCAACATTGTCAAGAACGTTTTAGGTGCTATCTTAGGCCGAGTTCCTCAGGCATTAATTCCGGAACTGCTTCACGTCCAGCAGGGCCTGGTTTCCATGGTCTTGAGGTCGCTGCGCTCTGTGATTCAAATTGGATCAGATGATATACCCCGTCCCACACATGCGTCCTTTTCCGATTTCATCTTTGATCCTACTCGCGCAGGGAAATTCCATATCGACGAGCAATCAAACTGGTCAAAAATCACTCGTGCAATGCTAGGTCATTTGAAATGTCGTCCATCATCTTCCGTGCAGTCTCTTTTGACTACCAATCGGCACCATCCTCTGTTTAAGATGACCCAGCATGCATACCAAAATTGGTTCTACTGTTTTATGAGAGCGGGGACACACCGCAGCGCCCTTGCTGAAGAGATCATGCAAATGGAGCCCAGTCACTGGATCATTCTTCCACATGACGATTGGCGAATTCCTTGGCACGATGAACTCTTTTCCGACGTCAAGCTTAGTTATGTAGACGGCATGGAGATGCTCCTCAATATTTGGAAAGGGATCAAGGCGAGCCTTCGTAGTTTTTTTATGCCACCCGGTATTTACACCCACACTTTTGGTAGAATGACCCCGACATTCAAGCCCACCATCCGGCCCTTATCCAGTACTTTGCGATGCTGCTCAATACAGCACTCAATCACCTGTTAGCTCCATTGTGCCCCCAAGATTCGTGGATCGTCCACGGATTTACCTCGTTTATATGGCAGTTCATCCAGCGACCATTTGTATCGATTTTGGAAGGAGCTATGTTGATACAGAGCCTACTCGGCCTGGAACATCCAATGCCTTACCGATCCCTTCAGATTTTCGAGCTGTTGAAGGCGTTCGGGGACAAAGAACCAATGACCTGTGGCACGTTACCAGACCTTAAAAAGTATCTCGCCAGCAGAGAAGCCCCCCGCAAACTGTTCATTGACCCCAAGATTAGCCATGCTTACCTTGCACATCGGTGCATGACTTTGTTGACAACTTCGACAAATTATGTCCTAGCCCCTCCAGAGCTTGATGAAAAGTTTGTACAACAACCACTTTCGAGTCTTCGGTAGTATTGAAGGATACTCAATCCATTTTACAGTAAATCTCACTATCAGTATGCCAGACTCCATTGGGCGGAACATTTGCAGAATGCATGTGTTGGCAATGACAAGTTACTCCATCACCTTCGAACTATCAAGCGACGGTGCTTCTTCGATAGCGATTATTTTTCTGGCAGTGTTAGCGGATTGGAGGTATTCTGTTCCTCGATGTAGTTTTGTTCATTCTTTGATTACTTCATAGGCCCAGATCAAGAAGAAGTTTCCTACCGATATTCGTGGCAGGATAGAGGCAAGGATAGAGGTAATCTTTGATCAAGGCTTGTCTTATCCATTCTTCCTTTAACACATTCTGTCTACGATAGTTACAGAGAAAAAGGTTTGGAGAAACGACACAACTACATATGTTCATCGGTAGACTGGGTAACTTCTGTCATAACAATCATGGCCTTTCGCTTGCTGGGTCCAGATCGCACGCCGTAACAGTGGTATTGCGCCGAGGCTTTTTAGAGGACGACGTGCAAAAAGCCCAGAAGGTATTATCTTGGTTAAAGGTAAGCTATCTACAATCCTACACCGCCGGCTCTGCCTCACCAGACTGTAAGAAACACCGACACCCACCGGATGATCTTGTACAGCAATGGGAGAAATACCACGACGAGCTTCGTACTGCCCTGATAGAGAGTACTCAGGAAAGAAACAACATCGAGTGGGATGGAGAGCCAGATGAGGACGACGCAGTGAGGCATTATGTCTTTCTTTTCACTGAAAACACTAATCTCGCTCCGATGAAGGGGCCATCCAAGAGGCAAAAGATTGAGCAGAAATCGACATCGCACCCTGGTAGCACACAAAAGCGTGTGACTGCAATTGATGGTGGGTAGTCTGAAGCCGGAACTATGTGCAGCTCCGGTGGTCATCATTTATTTAAATAACTTATCCACGAACTTGATCCTAGGCTCGATACTGATTGGAAGAAGAAAAGAGCAAAATATATAAAAAGAAATCGAGAAAGGAAGGAGTATGACACATCATGATATCATCACCATGTACCGTCCACCAGCTACTCGAACTTTGTAGAGAAAAGGCTTACAGGACTGATACGAGTTCTGTGCTGGTGGTCCCAGGCAAAGTCTTGTGAATCGGAGTTTGAATCACAGCCATACTGTACTCATACGACCAACTCTTCGCCCAATGTTACGCGTTACCAAAAATATCGACCTTTTTATCTCTTCATGACGAAATTTTGTGCGTTACCGGAGGAATTTTTCTTGAAAACTCTTCATGGATCTATCAAAATTTCGCGCCAAACTACCACAGGAGAATTTTTTTTAAATTTTGACCCCGAAATACGATCCGTAACGCTCTTCAAACCCATTTGTTACGCGTTACATATGTACCCAAAAAGTCTTCACTTCATGACCAAGCGTTACACGTTACACGAAGAGTTGGTCGTATGAGTACAGTACAGGCAGTACGTGATAAACTGCGCCAGATTTGGTTACCGTGATGGGAATGACACTGGAGGCATTTTCCAGCTCATGTCGTAACGACATGAGTTCATCTCATGTCTTCGGCAGATCATCTAGCAGTGATCGGTATGTTATATCGGACCACATGACACTATTACTAATATACTAATGATAATAATAATTTGCTCGGTTATTCAGTCACCACAATCGTTGTCGCTGGCCCCTTTAGCCACCCCCGGGCCACCGTATTAGGAGGTCCGGTATAAGACCGAAAACAATACTTAGACCTGGAGTTCCGGTCTTAGCAAGGTCTTAGTGGTCCAGTTCCGGTCCATAGTCTCGGTCCAACGAAATCCTATCTGTTGTCGTAACGGGTTTTCGACTGGTTTGGAGTCTTGCAGACCTCAGGTCGATAATGAAGGCGAAAATGAAAAATGAAATTGTGCAGCTATGTAGTTTACTACTAAACATAACTACCAATGTATATCATGCGACATACAACGGTCAGCGACATACCAAGCCAGCTGTAAGCCAACATCGTGGGATGTTAACGTTGTGAGCAGCTGAGCTGCTGATTCGGTGACAGTATACCTTCGTGTAGTCATCCGTTCACATTGTATCTTGGGGTGCAGAGACTAAAGGCAGCAAGTGGATCTGGTCTGGATGGCAGCAGCGGCACTGAGGAGCTGTAGCCTATCCTGCACTCGAAGTCAGGCGGCAGCGGCAGCGGCGCGTGTGGGATGTGTGCGCTCGCCCGAACCTTCGCAACAGCCCTGTGGCCTAGAAAATCCGCAATGGCAGGTATCTGGGCATGCAGGGGTCCACTCGTCCGAACCCTGGCTATAATAGCCCCTGCATCCAAGAACAGCTGCGACGGCAGCTTTCTTAGCATACAGGGGCTACCGGGCGCTGGGAACGGCAGCAGCATTGGCTACAGGCGTGGTTGGGGGCCGGGGATGACAGCAGCAGCGGCATGGGCTACGTTTTCGCCGTCACCGTTGCCGATGTGGAAAAGCAATGTAGGCAGCACATCGGAGCGGCGTGTGCCGCTCATGCTGCAACCGGGTGGTCGTGGGTAGTGAGAGACGAGGGCCAGGGCGGGGTCAAGGACGAGGCTTGTCCTCGTTGTGGTTGGTTGTGGTACGATGAGGCAGGGGCTGTGCGTTAGCGTTGGGGGGCACCAGCAAGGGGTCGACATACGTTCACGGCTCTCCCCAAGCTGGGGTCTGCCCTGTCACCCTCCACCTGCTCCTCCACCTCTTCGTAGTCTTTGGTCTGTTCGTCGTTCTGATGTTCATCGTTTTGACTCGGCGGGGTCGGTGGTGTATGTTCGTGGGCTATTGGCTGTTATTGCAGGGTGAGATGTGGCCATGGGACAGATAGGCGACCTGGAGTGCGTCCAGGGGTCGTTCTATGCCGTCTCGCATCCCTTTACGAGGGGAGGAGGGCGCCGTGGTCGTCCTGATCTGATTTTGGCCTGAATCAAACAAGAACGACCTGTTAATACAAATAAAGAGATATCAGAAGGGCGCAGGTCCGCCGTTACGCGACGGGATAGTGCGCAGATGACAAGATAGCCATGGTGGGCGGCCGAGGTGGGCTGCAGACAGTCACGGTGATGGACGAGGCGGTTGATAAGACCTACACGCTTCTGTATAGGCCTGAGGAGGCAGCGTAGCGGCACGGTGCGCTTCACGCGTTTGTGGTGCGACGTGGCAGCCGCAGTAGGCTTCCAGACGGCCATGTGTCGTATTTCGGTCACCTGTGGGGTAGGCAGGGGTTAGTAAGTGGCGGGTGGATGGGTAGGGACAAGACGCCTGGAGGGTCTGCCTTTGCTGGGTCTGCTCTTTTCCTCGTCCTCTCCTTCGCTTCTCATGCATTGCGTGGATTCGTCAGTGTTTGTACAGTTTATCGGCGGTGCGTAGGTTTGAACGGGCGTGGTGGGGTAGCTAAAACGGCCAGCGATGGTGGTGATTGAATAACAGAGCAAATTATAGTAATAGATCATTGCTGGATGATCTGCCAAAGACATGAGCTGGAAAATGCCTCCGGTGTGAGCTCTACGTTCGAAGCAGGTATCTGCTACTTCCTGGCTGGTAAACGATAGATGGGCCCAGTTGTTGGTAAACGAAACGTGGGTCTACGAGGGTAGACATAAATTAATATTATTCGCATTATTCATCAGTCATACTTGACCGCGACGCACAGCGACAGAATTCCCTTTCCGGAGCACCATGTCCATTAGCCGACAACTCCACAAGGCACGCGGAACACGAGAGCGGGAAGGGAGGAAAAGGACGGGACGAAAAGAACAAGCGTAGGTACATTGACCACGGGGAAGAAAGGAGAGACGGGTGCCATATGGGCCCTCGAGGAAACTAAATCGATGTTGCCAGTGAACGAAATGCACCTGGGGGAGGGAGGGGAACGCGATCTGGATCTGCGACGGGGCCAGGCTTGCTTGAGGGTCTTCTGGTCGACGACAGCCCTAGGTTTACGGCACGAGGGTGGCAGAGGACGCTGTTATTCACCAGCATACTTGCACTGCGACGCACATAGGCAAAATTCCCTTTCCGGAGCACCGTGAAGCATGACCGACGCCTCTTGTTGGTGCTCACCTCACCTCGTTGCGGTGTAAATTAAACCCCACGACCCGGCAAGCCGAGAGTCCCATATGCGTCTTGGCTGGCTGGCAACATCCGCGGTCGGTGTTGTGAGGGATGGGCCTGGATCTGGATGAGCATTGGCGACGGATTGTGGGACGGACTGGCCGTGCGCAAAGTCGTGCGAGGGGGAGACGTGACTGCATATGAGAATAGTACCCATGTTGGAGCTCGAGGAGCGCAAGCCTTTGGAGTGCACGATCGATACCCGTAACGACTCAGAGGAAGGAAACAATGAGGGGGCCCGGACATCATGATCTGGTGCGCGGTAGATACCGGAGAGGCAGAGCTTTGCTTGAAGGGTGTTCGGCGTGGAGTCGCTCGATGTCAAGGTGGAAATATAATAGAGGTCTCTCTTGAAGTTACATATCGTTCACGACCCCAACCCAGAAGTGGGAGTTTCCTGATCATGTCATGGTTTCATAGCGTACGCATATCCCAGGTATTCTGGATCGAGAAAAAAGCAAAAGAGGAAAACGGAGGCATGTATATGTTACGCGAGAGGTACGTAGGCAGGAGGTCGTCATCACATTACGGCGGCGCACGCATACATCCTCCGGCATTCCACCCACCCACGCCTAGGTCGTCTTGTGTGCGGCCTTGAGAGCAGCGACCTTTGCCTTCTTCTCTGCGACGCGCTTGGCGATGAGGGAGTCGTACTCGGTCTTTTGCTCCTTTTGGTGCTCGAGGCGGCGGCGCTTGAGGGAGCGGAGGTGGCGGCGGCGCTGCAGGCGGAGCGGGGTGACGAGGCGCTGGATCTTGGGACTACAGGAGAGCGTTAGAAGAGGGTGGAAGGGTAAAACGACGAAGGGAGAACTCACGCCTTGGTGTAGGGCTTCGCGTCCGGGTTCTTCTGGCTCTTAACCTCCCTCCTGACGACATACTTCCTCACATCATCCTCCTTGCTCAAATTAAAAAACTTCCTAATCTTCGTCGCCCTCTTCGGGCCCAGCCTCTTCGGCAACACCGTATCCGTGAGCCCTGGCACATCGCTCTCTCCCTGCTTAACAATGACCAGCGACAGCACCGCAATATCGGGGCCCACGATGCAGCCCCGAACGGACTTGCGCTTGCGCTCGCCGGAGCGGCGGGGGCGGTAGCAGGAGTGCCCGTCGGCGAGGAGGAGGCGGACGCGGTAGGGGAGGAGCACGCCTTGTTTCATGGGGAAACCTTGCTTGTCGTTGCCGCCGGTGATGCGGAAGATGTAGCCTTTCCATTCGTCGCCGAGGGAGTCGCCGGGGACTTCTTGGGCGATCTTTTTGTCGTAGAAGATGCGGCTGTGGGAGGTGGGGGGTGTTTAGAGAGAGAGAAATGGGGAGGGGTGGAGGAACGCACAATCGCCTCTCTTCGTCGATGTCGAGCAGTTTTTGGGCGCCCGTGGCGGGGTCTGATCGATGAAATAAAATGAGTTTCCGCCCTCGAGGGCTAAGCTAGGTCGTACTCACTGGCGATGTTGAACTTCATGCTGAGACTATCCTGGGCAACCTCTTGCGATGGGTTTTTACTGGGCCAGCGAGTGAGTCGAAGTACCACGTGAGCACGGTTTAGAGTTCAGCTAAACTGTACAGTCGCCATCACAGCCCCTCGGTAACTGCCGGTCGAAATTCGGTCACTTACGCCCTCAAGACACCACCTCCTCCCCACAAAAGTACCAACCATGGGTCGCATGCACGCTCCCGGCAAGGGCATATGTACATCATCCCATAATCCCACCCAACCGAACCCCAACTAATATCCTGTCTACAGCGTCCTCCGCCCTCCCCTACCGCCGCTCCCCGCCCTCGTGGCTAAAGACCACCCCCGAGGACGTCGTCGACCAGATCATCAAGCTCGCCCGCAAGGGCCTCACCCCGTCCCAGATCGGCGTCGTCCTCCGCGACTCGCACGGTATCCCCCAAGTCCGCTTCGTCACCGGCAACAAGATCCTCCGTATCCTCAAGGGCAACGGTACCCGTCTCCTCCTCTCCCTCCCCTCCCCTTAACTCATACACCCGTCTCCCCCCCCCTTTCCCTTCTTTTTATGTCTCGCGGTGTACCTTTTTGTTTGGGGATAGGACTTGGCCCATCCATCCCTGAGGACCTCTGGCACCTCATCAAAAAGGCGGTTGCCGTGCGCAAGCACCTCGAGACCAACAGGAAGGACAGGGACTCCAAGTTCCGCCTCATCCTCATCGAGTCCAGGATCCACCGTCTCGCCCGCTACTACAAGACGAAGCAGCAGATTCCCCCGACGTTCAAGTATGATTCGGCGACGGCGTCGACGCTGGTTGCTTAAGGTGTGGGAGTGGGAGAGAGATCGTATGCTTATGAATGGCCCGTTTGTGAATACAATATGCGTTTTATGCGACATGAATCGGAAGCGTATTTTGCATCGCCGTCTGCTATGTTTTATTTCTCTGTTCAATGATCTACGAGCTACCCCTCGCACTCCTGTACACAACTCAATGTGAGATGTTCAGTACCGACCTCGCAATACTTCACAGGAAAACAGATTATAAAGCCCTCGTTTGCAGCTCCAAGTACAATTACTGGCAACACCGCAGACGGCGAAAAGTTTGCACATTACGCATGGATCTTAAGCTTTACCTTCCACTAGCCCTTGCAACTGTCACCCGCATCGTAGATTATTTCATGTTAAAATACGTATTACCTGTTTACTGATGCTGAACGACTGACCAACCTGGAGAAAAAAACTTTGGACCGAAGAGATGCATTAAGAGAGAATCGAACTCCCGGCGGGTCGAGAAAGCGGTACGAAATATTTACAAATGGCAACGACCCAGGTTACCACTACCCCATTAATGCCTTCATACACATACGTAGGATGAAGAGTTTCGCGCGCTAGCGGATCCCCCCGACGTTCAACCGTGACGGCGTCGACCTAGTAGGCGCGCGGTGGGAGAGGGTTGGGTCGTATGCTTATGAATCCCCGTTTCGCCTCCGGAGCTATATTTCTCAACCTTCCGTTCCCTAAACTACAAGCTACGCTTCACACTTCTGGAATCTGTGTACTACATAACATGAGACGAAGTGTCAATGATATATCCAGCACCGACCCATACGAAGGCTGCAGTACCAAGCCTCGCCTCGCCTAATTATGTATATACATAGATCTCCCCGTCGACAGAGCCGTAGATCAGGAAAAGATTGTGAGTGAGAGGCAAAAAAAAACATAGGCACACCTTATCAGCGATTGCATTAAGAGAGAATCGAACTCCCGGCGGGTCGAAACCACGGTTGGAATCCTCGTGAGCAGATGGCAACGACCCAGGTTACCACTACCCCATTAATGCATTTATACGATATACACATATGTAGGATCTGGAGGAGGAGGAGGAGGAGGAGTCTCGCGCGCTAGCGGATCCCCCCCGACGTTCAACGGCGTCGACGCTCTTGCCTAGGCGCGCGTTGGGAGAGGGTCCGTTGCTAATAGCTATATTTCTCAACCTTCCGTTCACTAAACTACGAGCTACGTGGTCTCCTGTGTACCACATAAGTAACATGAGACGAAGTGGTATACTTATCCCGCACCGACTCGTACGAAAGCTGCAGTATGAAGCCTCGCCTCGCCTCTTATGAGAGGCGAAAAAAAAACATAGCGTACCCCTGTGAGTGATTGCATTAAGAGAGAATCGAACTCCCGGCGGGTCGAAACCACTGACATCGCGAAACTAATGGCAACGACCCAGGTTACCACTACCCCATTAATGCTTCTATACACATGATCGCACATCGCAGATGGAATCGAGGATATCGATATGCCATCGTTCGAATTCGGCCATTCACACACACCCTCAGGAGACGCGCAAGATGAGATAAAGCGATAATCAGGACCAACTCAGGCTGCAGCGGCTACGAACGTAAGCTGAATCTGGCGTCGATCTCGTTGACGGCCGTCGAGACGCTGCGAAATAGTTAAATGTAAATTCTCAAGCAGCCTCGAGCTCATTGTTGGCCAGCATGGTAGATGGTCGAGAAGTTTGAGCACCCTTGTTCCCTATACATGATGATGAAGCGCCAAGTTGTCGTTCCTGCCACCGGCCTTGTCCTTGCACGATTGCAATTGGAAGAAAAAGCAAACATTTAACTTTGATTTAACTGCAAGATACATTGCATTCAGAGAGAATCGAACTCCCGGCGGGTCGATGCAACCTATCAGCAATATGGCAACGACCCAGGTTACCACTACCCCATTAATGCCATGTTATGCATCGCACATAAGATCACAAGATAAATTACCTACCGCGGTCCAGGAACGCTACTAATAGGAAGTGCCAAGGAAGCGCGCGTCTTTTGCATCGCGGTAAGTCGCTCCCTTCGTACGAGTACTAGCTTCTTTCCGTTCGCTAAACTACGTAGTAGTACGAGCTACTACCTATCGCGCGTCTCACGCTACCCCACCCAAACCCCACCTAAGATCAGTAGAAGTGATATACTTATATATAAATTCAGGACCAACTCCAAGCAATCCTTCATACGAGAGCAGCAATAGAATTCAGAAACCAGGTATCGATCTCATTGACGATCGGTCAATGACTGACCGCCGTCGAGACGCTGAGGCCTTGTCGTTGGCAGCACTAGTGATAGCGAGAAGTTGCACTCCAGTTGCCCTACACAAGTCATTGTTGTTGTCTGGCTGTCCCTTTCACCGTCCAGGTCAAGTATCAGGTACTTGTGTAACTGAAAAGAAAAAAATTTCTTTGCCGCATCAAACAACATTGCATTAAGAGAGAATCGAACTCCCAGCGGGTGGATATGACTTTCTGCGCTCTTTCAAGTTCATGGCAACGACCCAAGTTACCACTACCCCATTAATGCCTGTGTTTAGGATCTGTGAGTGACTGTGTGAGGAGGTCGTTATTTGGATTCAGCTGGAAGATAGAATAATTACTGAGCTGATACTGTAGCAGGCACACATGCATTTGACCCTTGACCATGGCAGCCTCTCTTTGGCCAAGAAAAAAGACACCCTTTTGAGAATTGCATTAAGAGAGAATCGAACTCCCGGTGGGTCGAGACTAGTAATTGAAGCTTGCTTAAGAACAGAGATGGCAACGACCCAGGTTACCACTACCCCATTAATGCCTGTGAGTGCACATTGACATACTTTTAGGATCTGTGATGTGCGAGGAGGGCAGCTAGAAGATAGAATTACAGAGCTAATACTGTAGCAGACGCACATGCATCTGACCCTTGACCACAGTCTCTCTTTGGCCAAGAAAAAAGACAACCTTTCGAGAATTGCATTAAGAGACTCGAGAGAATCCAACTACCGGTGGGTCGTGACTAGTAATTGAAGCTTGTTTAAGAACAGGTTACCACTACCTATCAATGCCATCAAACGTAGTAGCGGATTGAGCGCTACAGATGGCGAGAAGTTACAACAACTTGTCGCATATGTATGATTCACCCAAGCTGTTGCCTTTTATCGTTCATGGTCACTGACCCTTGCATCGTAGATTTCAGATTAAAATATCAATTTACTCCCTACGTGATGGGCAACTTGGAGAAAAATAATTCTATCAGGGACTCCGAATGCATTAAGAGAAAATTGAACTCTCGGCGGGTCGACACAATATTGAAAGATCAGAATGGCAACGACCCAGGTTACCACTACCCCATTAATGCCTTCATGCAACATAGGATCTGGGATCCCAAGCAGGTCCTCGTTCGAGTTCGGCTAGAAGATAGAAGTACAGAGCTAACAATGTAGCAGGTGTACCCTGACTAGTCTTTTTGGTCAGAAAGTGGGCCAAAAAATTTGTTGCTAGTATAAGCAACGCATTAAGAGAGGATCGAGCTCCCGGCAGGTCGATGAAACCGTTCTGACTCTTACGAATGTCTAAGGACCCAGCTTACCACTACCACATTGATGCCGTTATGGATATAGGATCCTGGGGAAGTGCTCATTCAGACTCACCTCAAATATAATATTTGATTCGCAACAGGTATGGCTGGACACACGAAAAAGAAGCCTGAGCACCAGTCCCGCTTTTATCTGAATCAGGAACTTCACGATAGTTTCTTACAGAGGTTCTGGTTTTGATCCCGACCTCCTTCAAAGTTACCCCGACCTACCAGTGCAACCCGAAGCTCTTGGAAATACCGCACCCACAAATGTATAACATCTTAGGGGCCATTGGCAGTTCCTAGAAACAGATGGCACCGATATGCTCTGCATACTAACCGACTGCGCCTTCTGCGTGTCGTCCTCGGGAGTCAAGGAACATCCTTCGCACCAGTCTCCGCCGATATTCATGGATGTCCAAAGAACTGAAAGCGCGCAGTTGGAGAGCAGTCGCATCCAAAGGTGATAATCGACACGCTCCTGTCAAGTTGGCAGAGAAAGGTAGAACATCGGCAAAAGGTACGTACCTTCATTGACTCCTCAAGTGCCACGATCTTCCCAGATAATTATTCTGCGTCGAAAAGAATGACCGACTGATCGACCCAACGTGGATAATATTTGTTCATCGCCAATACATCTGTGGTAAGTGGAGCAACGAAGCGACGGGAAATGTGGGCGTGTTCAGTTCCGGTGTCAACAGCGATTTCCGGTCGCGCGTCATGACGTTTTAGATACCCTTTTTAACGCCCGACAGTAGGTGTCCAGCTCGAAAGCTCGCAGATTCATGTGACCGGTACGGCAAGGGGTGGTGTGCTCGCGACCGAGTAGCTTCTGGACCAGCGTGGCCTTATCTTGACACACATGTGTGTACGGCCGATACTCCAACTTGGCGAGGTGGCATGATATTAGGCGCAGAGTCTTAGATTTCAAAGTTGGATATTTATGACGGCTGGGCTCACCTGGCTCGTCCATAAAATATTTCCACCAATATCTGTGAATGTGCCACCATATACGTTCCGAGTCGTATGGCGCGCATTCGCAAAAGCCATCGGGGAGAAGCGGGCTATGCAAGAGAATGAAGCAAGTTGAAGTATCTGCGCGCCTCGCTGATTGTAGGTGGGCTTCGCGTCTTACCGAAAAGCGTCTGTCAGTGTCAAGAAACCTGCAATTGAATGGAGGAGGTGACTGGGTCAAGACTCGAGAATGGTTTGCGCGGATGCACGTGATATGATTCCCGGTTAGGAACTCCGACGCGTTGAACTTCAAGCGGCCTCAGGCCATCACGAATTTGAGGCTACTCTGATATTTCCTTAGCAGGCTATATAATGTCTGGAATCATCGCAATATCTGTAATT
>JABCKH010007831.1:0-26571 GCA_018851285.1 Lyophyllum semitale | reverse complement strand
CAACCAGCTGTCCGAGGAAGCGGTGAAGGAAGTTCAGCTGAAATCGTCCCGTAAGTCCTAGACCTAACTTGGACTGCGGAGCTAATTACCTTCGCGTAAGAGAACCCAAGCAACATACCCAGTATGTTGTTCTTCGTCCCCAATGCAAAAAGGATAGGAAGCTGCGCAACGGCCACCCAGCCGTGGCGAACAGGATCAGTGAACGGATTCGATCTGTAGAAGCCGGCATAGGCCAAGGTGCCGAAGTAGAACATCATGAGCAGCGCATGGAAGATAGAGAATCCTGGCGAGAGTCTGACACGGTGCAAAGTGACGAGCGGCCGCAGGAAGCGGGGGCATGCGGCAATATGTGGTGGATATGAGACACTACGATTGTCATTTGACTGGCCGGCTGCCTTGTTTGTGTAAGAGTATTTTTCCAGAGTGTTAGAACCGTCCGGTGCGTCCTCGCTCTTCTCCTTATCCGAGTTGTCCTCCAAAGGGTAGTCGCCACCCACGAAGGATTGTGGCCTGCGGGCCGAGGTGTACCAGAGGAAATGACCTGATAGCCATTCGGAGGATCGCCAGAAACGAGCCAAGGCTCGAGGAAGACGAATCAGAGCGATGACACCAATGACACCGAGGATGAAAATAATAACATGGAGCAAGAATATCTCTGCGCGCTCCGGAGAGAGTTGGGGAGCTATGACTTGAGCCATGGAAATGGTAGCTGGGGAGTGCGTGGGGCACAAGGGGCACTATATAAAGGTTTTGGAAGATCCCTGAAACGAACCACATAGTTTGTATGCATGCATGCAACATATCGATGTCCACAAGTTACTGGTTCAGCGCAAGAAGGTCTCTAGATCGTCGCCCCGGCACCGAAACCGAGGACACGTTGATCACATTGATCACTCCCGATTTAGAAAGTTATAAATGCTATAAATAAATAGATAGATACGTTTTTGTGTCTTGCGCAGAGATAGACAAAAAACATACCTTTTCCAACAGACTCATTTGCACAATGAGTGAGACACTGTGTTACGCTCCTCACCTCATCTTTAAATTTGTATTACGACAGCAAATATTGTCTTCGTTTGTGTCCACTTCCTCTGAATGTTGTCCGAATGGACTTGAAGAAGTTCCCCGACAACTCCCGACAATTGCACCAAGCCCACATGCATCGCTCGGCAATAGGACGCCGATAGATAGTGCGTCCGAGTCGACGCGAATCGAGGCCTGACGACCCTGATCATACGCCCAACCTCTGTCCGGACAAAAATTGGGGAAAATCCTACAGGTCTAGCTAAGGTTTATCCGCTCAAAAATCGAGGAATTTCCGGGCGAAAATTGGGGCGTCGAGCCGTGGCCTGAGTGGTGTTCGCTGTCCAGACAAAAATTATTGGTAACATGTTCCTCAGCATGCCCGTGCTCACGCCAGTGACAGTGGGGACCACTGTGCTGAAGATTTCTGGCTCTTTTATGAGACTCTTAAAAGCAGACAGGTAAATCATACATATGAGAAGCCAGAAAAAACTTGAGGCATCAGACGACGGCGACGATGACCTATAAATTATTTACTCAATTCTGATGATACACTGCACTATGCTCACTGAAGTGGATTCCTGCGCGCTCCACCGAGACCTCTAAAATATCGTAGCGGGACTTTTTTTGTTTTGTATCTGGATAAGTATGCCTGAGGCGTGGTCCGGACAAAGATTGACCTAATCGAAGGGCAAATCCCCTGTCCGGACAAAAAACTGGTTGGGCGGAATTGGGCCATTTCTGGGTGGTACGGGTGCCTATTATCAAGGGTCTTCTCCTGGGAGTGAAGGTTGGTAACCACTCCCCTGAATTTGGCGAGAACAAGCCAGAATCCACTTGAGGCTTGGCAAAGCGTTCTTGCAGATACGGATTCGAGCTGACCATGAGGTGGGCATAATGAAAGGCTGCAACTTCAAGAGGACCCCAAAGACTGAGAGATAGGTAGGTTAAGCGAGCCGGAGCCGGGTCGAGGTACTTTCTAAATCCAGACAGGCTATGTTATGAGTGTTTGATCGATCAGCGCTCGACGAGGAAAGCAAACTTCGATGCGGAGATCTTAAGTATGTCTTATCCACAGTACTTATTTCGAGTTATTTCGTCCATAAGGTGGTGGCTCATCTGCTCTCCCTGGCTCTACCCTGCCGGAGTTATTAACTGTACCAGGAGACAGGGCACCGCTTCAAGAGCCCGTACGGGTTCTGCCCCCTACGGGAGGGGTGGGAGTCGAGGAATCAGGTACACAGACTCGCGTGGTTTGATGATGTGCTCAGGTGCCCCACTTGAGCTGAAACCAGAGGTAGCGTTTGCCTGCGTTCGCAGCTGAGCGCTACACTACCAAATGTAAATTTCATGGAATCTCTCCTGTTCGCTGAGTCAGCAAGCGCTGGTTGATTTGAGGGCTGTGGGAATATGATCTCGTGGGCGAACAGCATAGGATCTATGTTGACGTACCGATGCAGTTTCCATCCCGTTCTATCCTCATGTTATGGCTGTATCTATGTCCCGGAAACCTTATAGATTTATCGTGCGTTCTGCATAGAGATGACCTCAGAGTTGTTAATCAGGAATACCCAATACCCTAGAGCTTCGTCATTGAAGTCTCTTCATTTCTAACAACGCGTAATATGCTCCGGTATCTGACCGGAACTCTTTATTTTTCTGTGTATGGCAGGCTTTCAAAACCCTGAAGGTCTTGTCACCTTTGTTATCACACTTCAGGTTATCGAGCTCACACGTTTTACCGATTTGTAGATTTCGAAATCAACACTGGCCTTCGCGTTGGGCGGTGCAAGATCTGCCTCCCGAAACCTGGCGAGCAAGGATGGGCAAAGCTTTCTAACTTGAGAACTCACGAAAAGCACAATGCGCACCAGAGTGTCGTACGTTTGAACACGGAATTGAAAGTTACCGATGCCACCCCCAATGCATTCGACACGTTCAGGTTCCACATTAACGGCAACGGTTGAGGACGTGTCCGAGGTGTTTAATGATGCCATGCTGTCGCAGCCCGAAGACGATGATTGGCATGGTTTGATCGAGCCGATTTCGCTTTCAATGCATTCCGCAGCGATGCAAGCGGCTATGGACGGCGAAGTGGATTGTTATGCAGGCGACGAATTCATATCTGCGATGGATAACACGTTGCGAGATGCGCTCGATGGGGCACCAATATACGAAGCTTCGACTTGGCCAGCTGGCGAAGACCAGTTTTTTGAACCTGACGAGATTCTAGGTACGCACTTACACATGATACTTTGGCACACATGTTTTCTAATGCCTGATCTACTAACAGTTGAGGACTATGCACCGAGAGTTGAGGACTATGCACCGAGAATATCATGACGGAATCAATATCGAAAAACGCTACAATTTTTTTCTTTGGTGGCCGAACGAGATGCGCAATTTTCAGCGGGCGGTGAAAAAACATCCCACTCTCCACGTCGACGAGCTTTCCTCTTTTTGCAGCCCACCACTTCCTCAGCTGTGATGACGTCTTCCATTCTTGCAAGATTCGGAGCGCCTGCAGCCGCACCGTTGCCTTCGCCTTCGCCTGTCAGGATTCCGTTACCTTCGCATAATTATCTCGTTGGCCAGGGTCCAAGTTTATTACAGCAAGCATCACCATTGTCGCCAGGTTTATTTGTATTCCCGACACCTTCTCAACAGAGGTTGCCTACACCAGAGGAAGATGATTGCATGACAGGGGAGAACACGGACAGTCTGGATTCATCGTTGAATTTTCCCCCAATCACTCCGACATTCCCTCAAGTTGGACAACGAAGACCGCGTCCGAGTGAAGATTGGACAGCACATGAAGAGTCGAGTCGAGTCGAGGACGACGTGTCCCACCACATCAATTACGAGCGTTCGCGACGCGAAAGGCAGTGGAGGCCGACCTGACAGCTTCCCAGAAAAATGAACTTGAGGAAATGTCTGAGGTCAGTGTATTTTGATGACCGACGTT
This sequence comes from Lyophyllum semitale, assembly GCA_018851285.1. Classification (NCBI taxonomy): domain Eukaryota; kingdom Fungi; phylum Basidiomycota; class Agaricomycetes; order Agaricales; family Lyophyllaceae; genus Lyophyllum; species Lyophyllum semitale. The sequence continues at coordinate 22,583 of JABCKH010007831.1, read as the reverse complement.
GTCGAGGTATTTACGATGGCATTTAAAACAGACCAATGTGCAAGAGATGTTGATGAACATAAAAGTTCACCTCTTCAAGATGGACTCAAGCCTGAGCAGCCACGTCAACCGAAATCAGATCATCACTCTAGATTTCACGGCAAGTCACTCACTGCACATTCATGAGAACCATGCCTCGATGCTCATTGAAGCAACAGGTTCGACTTCGGCACAATGTCGCCGCCGCACTTCTAGCTCCAAATAACGGGGCATATGTGAATGGGATGCCGGTTGCAATGACGGTGTGTGTGGCTTTAGAGTGACGAAATCGACCTGTGACAATGGAATCTACAGAACCACTTTGAAAGCCGTTTGGACCTTGTCGGGTTGACTTCAGCAACAAGAGCCGACATAGTACAATGGACGAAGTTCACCGCTGCTGTGACCACTGAATTGACATCGCAACGATTGTCCATGAAAGGAAAGGTATGGAGCATCGTGACTGATCCTGAAGAGTCATTAATATTACTAGTCATTGCTGACGAGTCGCAGATCGCAACGTCAATTGTCAACAAGAAAAGTGAACTCACAGAATCCCTCCTACTTTATGGAATTCGCGTTAAGGTTGGCCACAGGGGGCGATTTGCATACTTGGTATGTGAAGACAGATATTTGGATGAGTTCTACCTGAGTTCTACACTAACGGACAATGTTGAGCGAGACAGCTTAGTGATTTACAATAGTCTCACGCCCGAAACAAAAAATGGCCGAAAGTTTTGGGCCTACGTTGACGATGAGCTAGCAGCTGTGCGCAACGGTTACTCACATCTCTCGGACGCCGAAGGCCGAATTGAGCAGGCTGCGTGAGTTTTGCATCTTATCCCAGGCTTGCACTACTGACCATAATCTCAGTCTCTTCGGTAGAATCTTGACAACAGACATGACACTCTACCCCACAAAGGTAATCAAGGCACCTTCTCAGCTCTGTGCCGACCGGGACACACCAAGCTGACAGCTGGCCATGGAGAAAGTAGTTGCCGAACCAGGATTTGCAGGAATCTCTCTGTTAGGGGACGAGGAGTTTGAGGATTGAATGGCACGTTGACCACATAGAGAGTCTGATGTCGGCGATTTATGTGCCCCATCTACACAGTTCCGGCATCACTCCCGCCTGGTGGTGTATTTCTTAGTACTATATCGTAGATGTGATAAATATATTGCATAGTAACGTAATGAAATAAGGGATTGTCTCGTCCTGTATCGATGAGAAGAGCACAGTTTTTTATATCTTTCGAAGCTGCTGGTCTGATTTCTTATGAGAAGTCCCTGGAGGATATCAGGAATGGCTTCGGCCCACATGGATAGTTTATCAGAACTGGTAGAGCTGGTGTATTATTAGCATAGACTTCCCCGGCACCGCCAAATTCACAGAAGCATGGGGAAACCATGGTTGCGGACCACGGTGCGTGCACCGATGTAAGCGGGCGGTATACGCCGTTGATTCTGTCTCTACTACGCGTGCTAAGAGTTGAGTAGTATGGATGGATGGCGAACACTATGAAGGCCGGTCAATTAATCGGGGATCTCGGTTGTCTTGGCAAGATCTCCGCCAGATCTCCCGCTCACGTTCGCATTTTGCCTTTTAACCCCCACATGCGACTTGAACGTTGCTACTTTGAACGTTGCTCAACGACTGTCCTTTCGCGCCTTGTAGAATGTCCTCATGGTGCTCGTCTTATCATTGCCTGTTTTGTGGGTACCACCATGTCGCTCATTCTTCTTGCTGCGCGCTGATGTCTAGCAGTTTTCCCAAAGTTTTCCCATTGGTGTTTATCAAGCCCTACTTCTCACATGTTCTTCCCAGTTAACGAGAACTCCACACATTACGTATCAACACGCCACTATCGCCATGCGTGCCTCGAGCTCGCGCTCGCGGGGCTCCGTCGCCCTGCATGGCCAACGGCAGCCCGCGGCCCCGCCACCAAGTCACTTCGCACCCCACCGTGGCTGCAAGCAACCCCCAACGACCGTTGCCAAGCAGCAAACCATGACGACTGCCACCGCTGCCAGCACTAGCCTGTGACGCCGCCGCCTCGCCTCTCCCGCAGCCCCAGCTAACCCGACAGCATCCACCAATCCAGAACCTCCGGAACGCTCGATCCCCGCCTCAATGAGCCCACTCGCACGTTGCGCTCTCGGGGATGTCACGCCCACCGCCCTCTGAGCCTTGGTAGCGCCCGCCCGACTGGACAATCCCAACGGCCTCCCGCCACGTCGCTAACCGCAGTCGCCCTGGCCCACGACGGCTCGCAGCCCAAGGAAGCATAAAACTCCAGGACAAGGGCATGCCACCCTCTGAATCGGTGTAGCTGCACTGTATCACGGTTTTAGATTTTCTACAAGGTATCGGTGGATCAATTGGGTTTGATATCGGACAGGGATTGCTGGTGCAGTGCGCCCTGCCATTTCAGTTACCTGTGCTACGTTGTTCTGTAGTAGGGCCCAATAATATGTACGGGCCCCGCTTGTACCACTTCGGGACCACTGCGAGTTACTATCCTAATCCTAATACAAATCCTATCCCTGCTTTTGGCCTACCCATGATTGAAATTTGATTAATCAACCCTAGACACTATCTACAAGTTGTGAAATTGCTCGATGAAAGGGTGGTTTTCAACCTGAGGCCGCCAAATGGCGAGAACGTGGACAGTATAAAAATAGAAAAAGATAGAAAATAATCGTGAACATGAACATGAACGTTCATCCTGTGAACGTCGCGAAAATTGAGCCCTCGTTCGATTGCTCTTTCACATAGAATTTTTTGCATGGAATAAAAAAGTATATTGAAGAAAACGGCACGCGGCCGCTATATGGGAACAGCCACGGAGAATGGCGGGCGCGGGTGCAGGCGACAGGAATCCCGACCCATGCCAAGGACACGGGGCCGGGCGCGCTGTGCGTGCACGCTAGCGGTTCGGCAGCGGGCGACGTGCGCGAAGCAGTGGGGCCGATGATGTCAGTCTCCTGTGGTTTACTTCTGCCAATCTAGCCAAACAATTAATCAGGCTCCGCTCTGAGGACTCGGAATCCAATGGTCTTCTAGTTTACGAATGGCAGTGGTTGTAAAGTGCATCCATCAATTGGAACATCGGTATTCTATATACGCAACGCATGGGTATCGACGTTACGGGATTGCGTGGAATGCAGAAAAAGATAATCATCGCAGCAGCATTACGATTTGATAGGACGTGACCGCGTTCCTTGGTGCTGGTAGACCACCTTTGCCTCCTGCTCCTCCTTGTTCGAAACGTCCACGTCTGCTCGCTTTTGCTTTTTTCCGACGTTGGTATCTGTAGGCTCCGTCTTAACGGCCTTTTCGCCTGAAGGGGGTGGTTTATTGGCCTTTGGTTTCTTCTCCCAGGTGAGGAGTTTCTTGGCAATCTCTTGTTGGAATTTGGAATCATAGCCCACACACTTCATCGTCCACACGGCAAGAGACTGTTTGAAATTAACATCAGTCACGTAGCACCAACGAGACAAGGTAGGAAGACAAACCTCCTCGCCGCACAAGAAGGCTTCACTGACTTCCTCTACGCTGATGCGTTCATAGTTCCATTTAGTTTCCATCTCTAGTTCAAGTTCCTCCGTCGAAGGTTCCCTGCCTAGACTTTTTCGCAGGAAGATACGCGCTCTGGTTTGTATGCCCCACGTCACAGTACTCTTGATGATTTCCTCGGCCCAAGTCAAGCGAACCTGCCAAGGTTCAAATTAGCGAACATAGCCTGATCATAGATGTGTAGAACAACGAACACGGGGGCTCTCAAAAGCCCATTCCTCTTTTGTAAAAGATCGAGCAGGGGTCAACTTATATTGCCCCTGATATTGCCACAACGCTACGGGGGCGCGTGTGATCCGGGTGAAAACTCTAAAAATCCCTGGGATTGGAAACGCCGATCTACCGCAGGCGTCGAAGTAGAGTCCCGGAGCTCCAGGAATTTCTGGTGCATGCGAATTGAAGCTTAATGGGAGATACAAGAAATTCCTGTAGTTGTGCAAGACTCTCTTTTTCTTCCCGATGCCGGGGAACGCAGACTGCATACTTCCTCCATAGGTCGAAGACATGAACTCTCTTAAGACCATGACTGCCTGGATGGTCCTATCCAGTCGGATCGGGTAAAGGTCAAGTCCTATAGGGCGCAGACGCTCCCGAATGGTATCAAGACTAAAACCATGACCTTCTTTCTTGGCTTTCGGCTGAAGAGGAAATGAACATTAGGGTTCTGTCATGAGGATGTTTCAAAAATGACTGAACGTTATGTAGTTTCTTCATCTTCTCATTAAGTTCTTCGATGGATTCATTCCCAGGAGGACGCTTGGCCGGTCTGCCTAAAACCTGTTCAAGGGTAGGAAGCACAACGGCGTCCATGAGCACCCTGCGTCGTTTCAGTGGTCTTGCTCCGGGGCCGTCGTCAACCTCGGTTGAAATGTGCCTTGCAGGCTCAACTCCAGGCTCTTCCTCATCGATCGGGGCCTTTGAGGCAGGGTTAGTCCTGCATAAACGTCGGGACATATTGGCGACTTACAGGTGTCATGTCATGAGGAGCAGGAATATCGACATCAACATTGACGTCAGCATCACCGTCGTGAACAGCGTCACCTTCGTGAACATAAGGATCGGCGTCGGCGTAGCCTTGTGCATCGTTCTGTAGGTCCGAGCCTGCACGACCAAAATCCTAATTTAATGAAACAAGTATCAAGACGCACGCCCGGCATTCATTCGAAAGATAAGACCATGTATTTCTTCTGTTTTTGTTGTGGCGGTAGAATATTCGGGGCATGCTTCAGCCTTGTATATCCCAAAGGCAAGTTGAGACCTGGAGAGCCCTCCTGTGAATTGAGATGAAGTTTGTAACTTCAAAGAACATAACTAGCTTAAGTTTCTGGTCTTCTATCACGGCAGTGGGAGATTCGGGACGGCCTTCGGTCTTGAACATGCCAAACGCAAGTCGAGGACCTGGAGAGGCCTCCTGTAACCAGTAGTAAAGCTCTCAACTCAAAAGGATAGACAGAGTAGAACTCACCTTTATTCGAAGGATTTTAACCGCAGGGGTGGATAGTTCGGGACGGCCGTCTGCCTTGAACATGCCGAACGCAAGTTGAGGACCTGGTGACGCTTCCTGTCACCACTGGTAAAGCTCCCAACCCAAAAGAACAGGTGAAATAGAACTTACCCTAATTTGAAGATCTTCCACCACAGAGGTGGATGCTTCGGGATGGCGTTCGGCCTTGAACATTCCGAATGCAAGTCGAGGACCTGGGGAGGCCTCCTGTAACCAGTAGTAAGCTTTCAACTCGAAAGATAGGTGGAGTAGAACTCACTTTAATTCTAAGGTCTTCCACGGCAGGAGTAGATGCTTTGGAACGGCCTTCAGTCTTAAACATGCCGAAACCAAGATGAGGACCTGGTGGTGCCGCCTGTAGCAAATAGTAAATCTCTCAGCTCCAAGGAATAGTTTGGAGTAAAACTCACCTCGATTCGAAGGTCTTCCACCGCTGCAGCAGTGGTCACTTCGGGACCGCCTTCGGCCTTGAACATGCCAAATGTAAGTCGAGGACCTGGGGAGGCCTCCTGTGACTTCTGGCAGTAAGTTTAAAGCCTTCAACTGAAAAGTACAGAGCAATTTAAACTCGCCTTGATTCGAAGGTCTGTCAGCTCATGGTTGCACACGTCTTCTTCCTTCCTCATGGCCACGCCATCGCCGGCTTTAGTTATTGGAAATTCATTGTTTGTCGCGTCTTCAAGAGGCTGAACGTCGATTTTCTAGTAACAAATGATTAACTCATGGTTTGCCAGCATGATATTGAATGAGAGCATACCATATCGCTGTCTTCCTTCACGATCGGTGAGGCTTTCACTTTCAAATAAATAAGCTCACTTAATAAAAATCCACTTAAGCTTCGTCTCGCGACAAAATGTTACCTGCTTCTGAACCACTCTTCGGCGCGTTTTCGTTCTCATCATAAAGTTCCATCGTTAGAGGCCGACGGCCGACGCGCGGCGTGCTCAAAAGTTTGCAAGGCGTCAAACTTAGCAGGAGGGAGAGAAAAGTCAGACGTTTTAACGGCACGTCACCGGGGGCGTAGGTTTGGTGTAGGTCGTTTAGATTCAAGGTGAACTTCTGGTGAACTTCAAGTTGTCGAGCTTGCGACGCGATATTTGGAGTTGATTGGCATCACCAAAGTGTTTTATGTAACAACTTCCTGACTTGAAGCCTACTATGTACCATCCTCTTTGGAACAAGAATCTATTTCTTCAGCAGTGCACTGCACACGAAACAGCGACATAATAGGCAAATAAAAATTCGATATTCGTGACGCGTTCACGTTCACGTTTCGACCTGCCCCCGTCGAGGTCTCTTTGGACTTGGCATACCCACTGTTTGATCTTCAATGGCATCTCCCCTCAGCCTCTTCCGCGACTCAATCACCGCCCCGAAGACGTACCGACCCAGTAATTGGGGGGCTGGGCCATTGATAGCGAGCTAGTGTGCAGCCGCGGACTCCGTCCCCAGAGCCCGGTGAATGGAAAGCGCAGCATCGCTGAGTCTATGAGGGGTGGAGTTCATGGAAAACGAGATACTATTGTTGAGGATATGGACGATCTCCTCCATAGCCGTTGAAACAGTGGCCCGTAGCTGCAGCTGATCCTTCTCGAGACCTGAGGTCACGCGGCATGAGCATAAGAAGAGCCAGGAAAAGCCGTACAAACTCACCCACGGCGTGACTTCGTGTCCGCAATGGGTGAGCTTTCCACTTCTCGACGTTAGCCTCACGATTACTGGCCACTTTCTCCCAACGACTAGCTTCATTCTTCCAATAGCTTGTTTCGCCCTCCCAATCCTCTGCTTCACCATTCCAATGAACTGCCGCGCCTTCCCAATGATTCGCTTCGCCCTCCCAGTATTGCCCATTCTTATTCGCCTCATAACACACCTCCCTGATCCTACGGTCCTTATCTAGGGCCTCCGCAGCAGCATGTTGGCTGCGCTGAACGGTTGATTGCAAACGTGATACCTCGTCCTTGAGCTTTGCTTTTTCTGCCACCGCGCTATCCAACACCCTCTGCGAATCTTTCCAAGGATTGGCCATCGTCGCTTGTAAACGTGATACCTCGTCCTCGAGCTTTGCATTTTTTGCCAGCGCGTCCCGCAACTCCTCCTGTGAATTTGCCAAACGAGTGACAGCCTCTGACGCCTTTCTGCGAACAACCTCATTTGCCTTGCGGGAATCGTCGTGGCGTTTCACAGTCGCTCGCAAACGTGAAACTTCATCCTCCAACTTTGTTTTTTCTACCAGTGCGTCCTGCAACTCCCGCTGCGAATCTTTCCAACGAGCGTCAGCCTCCGATGCTTTCCTACGAAGAACTTCATTCGCCTTGCGAGAGACGTCGCGTGCCTGAGTGAGTTGGATGTTCTGCCGACGAAGTTCTGGCAGCTCTGTCTCAGGGCTGCCCTTCTTCATACCAATCAAGCAGGGAGCGCCCGTGGTAGAAATTTTCGGGATATGAGCGGAGTGGGGCGGCGGCAGAGACGAAGAAACTGGCTGCTTCTGCACCGACAACTGCGTAATGGCATCGGGAAGCAACACCGATCCCTGTACCCCAGCGGGACCAGGACAGGAAGGGCGTGGACCCGGAACCTTGACTTTTTGGGAAAGTAAGGTTTGAGGGCGAACAACGGAGACCAGTGGCTGCACCAGCGTGGTTTTCTTCTCCTTCGCCGCGGGGTTTGTGGACTTCGCTACAGGCTTTTTGGACTTTGCCACAGATTCTTGAGGAGGTTTCTTCGCCCCATCCGAACGAGGGGAAACATGCCAACCCTCTTCAACGCGGTCCTGGACCCAGAAACAGGGTACATGTAGTGACTCTGCTAGGCGGAACACCCCAAAACGAGACTTCATATTGCACAGCTGTCCCGCATCGTGGCATCGAACGCACGTAATGTCAGCTGGAGTAGCAAACTGGCAGCGAATAGCGTTTGCGACACAGTCGACGCAGGGCTAAGAAAACATGAAATTATCAACAACTGTACTTAGGAAGTACCCGCACCCTAAATTAATAGGGCACAAACCTTGGACTGTTTGGAACGCCACTCCTCCCGAGTAGGGTCGTTCTCTAGAGTGGCCCAGGCAGCCCGAAATTCCTCTAGTGTCGCTGATTCCCGCTGAGTCTCTTTGCCTTGACTAGAACCGCCGCCGCTGCCGCGGGCACCATTGCCTGCGCCGTTAGCCGCCCCACGGCGGGCATGCCTATTAACCTGGTCCTTCTCATTCTCGACGTTGTAGATATCCTCAACCTTATGCTTGAACAAATATCAAAGTGAGCACTTGGATTTCGCTTGAAGGGTGATAACATGTACCGCTTCATTTTTCACCGCAATTAAAGTGCCTTTAGTGCGGGTTTCAGTCTTAAACCTCCCAAAAGCGAGTTGAGGACCCGAAACGACCTCCTACGGCACACCAGTGGTAAGTCTTCGACATAACGAAACAATGGGTAAACTCGCTTCAAGTCCAAGGTCTGTCTTCGTGTCGCGCTCATACTTGTGCACGTCTTCGTTCTTCAGTACCACTTTGCTGTCATTGCGAGGAACCAACGGCTTAACAGCCTTCACGTCTTCGGATTCAAGTTTGACAATACCAGTCAGGTTCATTTTCTAACCAGGAACGGTTAACCGATGATCCACCAGCATGATACTCGATTAAAACATACCATGTCATGGCTTTGCTTAACGTTTTGTACTAAGACCGTCACTGGAGCTGATTTCAGGAGGCTTGAAAACTATTGGTCCCACCTCGTAAATTTGCTTCAATGTCGGAACATTATCGTTTTTCCAAATCTCCATTTTCGGCGTGTGTCCAAAAAGTTTGGAACTTTGAAGCTTGAAGCGCCTCACTTTGCAAGACTAAGTAGATTAAAGGGCGAGGAAGGCTCAAGAACGCTGACAGCAATAATTGGATAGCAATCAGAATTTATTTAAATTGAGCCGCCGCCTGTACATACATAATTGGCATCACCAGATCGTCGGACCTTGGTAACCACTCATCCGGGTCAACCGCGTCGCCTGCAACTGTCTGGCCATGACCTTCGACGCGTTTTGTTCGTCGACCACGGCAGTCAGCCTTCCCAAAGACGTTCTGAACGAAATATTTGGTTATATTGCCCACTCCAAACCTGGAAAGCGACGCGCTGGGTACTCTTATGAAGTAGACTCTGACGACGAGGACGATGAAGACTCTGAGGAGGAGTCGTTGGACGACGGGTACGACGATGGCGACACGGCACGTGACGAGAGGTGGCCCAGTTTCGACTTCTACCCTAGGGTTGCGGGTAAAAGTCGGGGGTTTGTTACAAGGTGTTACTTACACGTGTTACTTACAGTAAGTTACCTATTTGTTACATTGTCCAAAAAGTCATGGTGTATAAAATGTAAAAAACTCCTATGGGCTCCTAGCATGCCCAAGAGCCTCAGAAAAGACTGCCGTACAGCTGGAGATCACAGAATTTTCATCCACAGAAATGGACGTGACATTCAGATTTGGTGATGATCTGATCAATCACGACCAAATAATTCCTTTCTGGTCTTTTTTCAGTCTTGAGCTCAGCGTACACGACGTCGCTGCTGCCAGCCTGCATACCCTGCCCACTGCAGTGAATCACGAGTCCAGAATGGTGAAACCTCTGTGCTGGTCCCTCGATCCGACTGCCTCGCATGCACATCCCAGTGCCTCTGTGCCACAAAACCCAACGATTCTTATCAGGAAATGCAAGTGGATCTGCCTGTAATGTCAGCTCCCAATATCCAAAGGGTGCCAGATTTCACTGTTCGAATGAGACAACTCACCCGCACAGTTCGACTGTGAACGTCACTCCCCAGGCTCCCCGTGCACCCCCGCCATCGAGTCAAACACTGCGTCCCAATGCTGTCTCTTGGGTCCCATTGACGCACCCAGGCATCTCCACGCTCTCCATCATCAACACCATATTGTTCGTATTTTGTAAGTAGACTGCTGACTGGATTCAGGAGAGTGAGGCTCAGCAAGGGACGCGAAGCCACGTGCAGATCGGTGAGGATAGGACAGGCCAGGGCCCGGGGTGGCGGTAGAACGCAATCGAGGACGAACACCGACAGGCCCTGTCACGCCGCCAGCGTTAAATTCATTGCTACGTGTTGTCAGGCAACGTTGACTCTCATTCTCACATATCTTTTTGCACCCACGCTGCCGCTTCTCGTCCGCCCGCCTGATATAGATAGATTTCCTTTTGTAATAGCAGTATTCTGAATACTAAGACGCTGAATCTGTACGCGAACATATATTAGGTCCGTCGTTTGCGCGCCTGGCGCCAGGCGCGAAAGAAACACGTGATCTTGGTATAAAACTGTTTTTTACACTGTAACTTACCTTTTTTACATATGCTCGAAAATTTCCCTTGTAAGTTACCAATTAGTTACACCGACCAGAGTTTTATACGCAACCCTATTCTACCCTACCTACGCCCTTCGCCCTCTCATTCTCGTCTGCAAAGGCTGGCGTGACACCGCAGAGCGTGACCTCTACGCTTCCATTTCCCTTGGTTCGGATGGCGACGACGATGGCGCCTGTGGTGCCGACCAGGCGATACTTCTGGCGGAAACGCTCAGTGAACATCCTCGACTAGCAGATATAGTCCGGGAACTTCGCTTTGCAACGATGGATTGTGCTCGGGAAGAGACTGTGGCTCAGGCAAAGATCACTGTGCTATGCCCCAACGTCATGCGCTTTACCCTCTACGGGTACAACCGCTGCGTCCTGGACCAATTTCACGACGCTGTGAAGGGCTTGAAACATCTGCAATACATTGAAATTTCCAGGTAAATTTGCCTGATCCCAAGTCTTTTCGCCCCCACTCATGTTCTCTTGTCAGGTACAACCTTCGAGACATGGAATGCTCTGGCTTTTGTTCCGCTGACGAAATATTGGTGATGATGATGGATTGGCCAGAGCTCGAGACTATCATTTTCCGGAACAACGCTGCCTCGCCCGGTGGGCTCTCCTGGGGTGAAGGAAAGGAGGAGGTGGAACCGGAGGTGGAATCGGAGACAGAGGAATTCGACCTCAACAATCCGCGATCTGTCGAACGACGTGATTGGCGGCGACGTTGGAGAGAGGAATGCCGCGCTCGTCGGCTTCAAAACATCCCGATTCGCACCAGAATCCTTCATCCCGTTGTCGATGCATGTCCTCGTTTGAAAAGGTTTGATTGGCAGCGATGCTATCGCTTCGTACCCGCCCACCTTCATGCACTGCAAGCAATGGCACCCGCCTTAGAAGAGATAGGCACTGTCTCTTTCATCAATTCCGACAAAGAGCGCGCTGCCCTTTACTCTGCGTTGACGCGTTGGTCATCTACCCTCAGGACATATAGCTTTGTACCCCTCGGCCTTGACCATCCCCCACTTATCGATAAGACCTTGGCGTATCAGCTCATTGGATTGCAGAAACTCGAAACGAGCGTCGCCTTTATCGATATCGGCACGCTCGGGCTTCTTGCATCCTTGGAAACGCTCACATTGTATGTGGTAGTGACCAGCGACGTTGACCGTGTCATAGCAATCATTCCGAGCCTTCCTTCACTAAAGTGTCTGGTACTGAAGTCAATGGTCTCAAAGTTTGACAACTGCGGGGACTCTATCATGAGAGAAAAAGGATTGAATAGGGTGAATATCTCGAAGGAATGTATTCCACCGCTCCAGGAGGTCTGCAAAAGACATAACGTCAAGTTGACTGTTGACCGTGGCGTAGCAAGATGAACACGAAAATGTGAGTGTATGGCTCCTTTGCAAGCTACCACACAAATTATGTTACTGACTCAGACGGCGCTTCTGTCTAGCAAGGATCAAGATTTGCTCTATCGTGTCTTCTATTCTTTCCTCTGTTGGATTTGCATGTATGAAGGCTCGGAGACTGCAAGAGTTGCCGTGCACTAACAGTATATGGGCCCGTTCGTATATATATATCATGCCAGTAGGGAGAGAAAGAAGGATAATGATTAACGTGCATTTGCAGCATGGGTACTCATTTGAAACATGCCATATCATAGTCTTGCTTGATGTTTCCGTCACTGGAGCTGGTTTCAGGAGGCATGAAAACCCAATTGGTCTCATCACTTTACCTCGCCTTGCTGACTCGGCGAACTGACAATGTTCTTCTTCTATCGAAGCTCCATCTTCGGAAGCCGGAAGCCTGAAGCGTAGAATTTTGCAAGATGAAGTAGATTAAAGGTGAGGAAGGCTCAGGCTCGAGGTTGAGTAGGACTCAAGAGGGACTTAGAAGCTGACGCCAAGAAATGCTGTCAACATAGTACTTATATTTTGCGTAAAAATTACCAGATCGTACCTTCGTCGACGCTCGTCCCCGCGTGCGTCGCTGAACCATGTTTGTTTTGTTCATTGACCATCAAATTATGTTACTTGCTCGGACGGCTACAAGGATCAAGACTTGCTGCGCACTCAGTATATACCATAGGGAAAGTAAAAAAAGGGAATTGGATTAACGTGCATTTGGTTCGACTAGGCAAGATGAACATCGACACAAGTGTCAACGCCGTCATGGCACAAGTCTTAAGCCCGGGGCCCAACGGCAAGGGAGCACGAGGAGGGCGCATGAAGGCGAACCCTCCCTTCCCCGGGAACAGATGGCGCAGGCGAACAAAAGCGATATGCAAGGGAGCACTTGAAGGACAAGACCCCTCCTTGTTCCAGAAACAGATGGCAAAGGCGAACAAAAGCAGACGGGTACAACATACAGCACGTTGGTTCGACAACGCGAGCGACAAAGGACAAAGCGGCGGGCTCGCGTGTCTCCCCTACAGGTAACAAGAAGGTTGCGAAGGAGACGGGCGATGACAAGCAGCACAAGCAACAAAAGCAGATAACAAAAGCATTCGAGACGTATCATCTACAAGGTGAGGAAGAGTTCTGGGGATCTAGGAGCTGCAAACCCGCTTTATAAAGCCCTACGTAGCACGCCACACTAGGGGGCAGTGCGGGGATAGTGACTCGTTACTCCGATAGACCTCGCGGTTCGCAAGACGCATCAGCGCGTCAGAGAGCCCTGAGCCTCCAAGTCATCAAAGGTCGACGCGAATGGCAAAAGACGCTTGAAAGAAACGCTCGGGGAGAACCGACTGGGAGTGTTACGTGCCGGAATCCGAGAGAATCCGACGCCCGGCTTTCAACACTTGTCTGAACCGGGCAACGGCGAGTTGTATATCGCCGCCTCGTTTCATATGCGCTGTCTTTATGGGCATGTACGACAGTTCTGCAATGTATCTTCAACCTGTCCTTCCAGTTAGTTGCCGCAAGAACCGCTCAAGCAGCAAGACGGGTTGTTTGGAACCAGGTGTGGCGCAATGGCTGTGCAACACAGGCAACAACACGCTGGAAACACGAGGTTAGAATTGACGTCGGAGGCTGTATTTGTGGGGACCAACGTATAGGCATTGTGACTCAACAGCTATGTATGTACTATGTGAAGAGCTGAGGTCGAAACGCAGCTTCTTAACAATTGGTACATGGATTACGTCTGTTCCGAAGATAACCGGAGCTCGCGTAGAACAGAAAGACTCATCAGGCGCTTATCATTAGGCGCTGTCATGGGCACAATACTTCGCTTGTGATAAGATCAGATTGCAAGGAACAGGTGCGTGAAACAATAGCCAAGAAATGCAAACTTGACATTGTCCATGTGTGTTGGGCTTTCCACCTTCCTAACATAGGCTATCAGTTTTGTACTTGTAGGAGCAGAGTAACGATTGCGTGTCCAAAAGATGTAAAAATGTTCCGAAAGAGATACTGTAGGTCCAGATGTGTAATCACGTTGGAACCGAACTTTAAATCCCGCGCAGCACACCTTATCAGTCGAATCGCTCTGCCCAAACGAAGCCCTCTGAGAAATTTGAATGGAATGACGGTCAGTTTCTGAACGGTATAAGTATCAGCGATGCTATCGAAAAGAAACAGTGGGCAGTGTGCAAAGTTCGAAGAGTTACGAAGTATCCTGGCCGGTCGCAACGTTCCAGGTCTTCTTGAGCAGTTCTGCAGCCGGGTCCGTCGAGCCCTCAAACCGCGCAAACGACACAGTATACAGAGTAGTCGAGTAGCTGCGGAGGTAAGGCGAATACTAAATTCGAAGCGAATAAACATCAGTTGGCATGTCAGGATAAAACACAGAGAGAGAAAACTACTCACGGCTCTGCAGAACTGCCGATACCATCCCCACGTCTCCCATGCGTTCCACTCGTCGTTGCTCCAGCTTGAACGATTGTGCCACGCCTGCTCCGTTATTACTGTACGCGCGTGCGGGTTCGGGTTCGAGCCTGTTGCAGACGGCGCAAGGCACGCTACGAAGCCTTCCAGCGTGCGTGATAGCGCCGCCTTTTGCTCGCGAGTAAGGCTCGTGAATGCCTTGAGGGCAGTAGTTAGCGCGGGACTATCCACCGGCGTCTCCTCTGAACGGACGAGCGCCGAAATATGAGTGGGGGCGTATCAGGGACAGAGTGCATTTTCCGTACCTTGCTTAGTCTCGACATTAGCCTCTGCATCGACTTCCATCGAATTATCATTCGCCCGGGCCTTTGCCATTGCCCGCGTGTCATCTTCCTCCTTCCGCAGCCCAGCAACCTTCCTCCTGGCAATCACCACCCGTCCATTCGCCTTATCCAGCGCCGCGCGCATCAGATCCCACTCAAACGCATTCAGGCTCAAAGGGCCCGTAAGCTCGCTCGGCTGACCCAGCCCCGCACCATTCACAAACGTCCACCCTACAACATCGTTCGGGTCCACAATCTGATACTGCATCAGCTTGTCAAACACAATCCCCACCATCTGCCGGTTGTTCTTCCAGAACGCGGCGGCGGCCGTGAGGATCCCGGCCTTGGCCTCGGCGTTCGCGGGCCCTGTGGAGGTGCCACCGTTGGCGACGTTGCGGAGGAGGGGTAGGTAGCGCTCGATCGCGTTGAGCAGATGCGAGAAAGAGCGGGAGCCGATGTGGAGCAGGGACTGCACGGCGATAGAGCGGACGATGGCGTCGACATTGATGTGCCCTTCCTCGGAGGTTTCGAGGGTCGCTTTTAGGGTTTCCAGATGGGAGATGACATCTTCTGCTTTGGCACGTCCACGGAAAAGGTTAAGGACGGATTGGGCAGCGTCGTGATGTGCGTTGGCTGCAAAAAGGGTTTAATGGTAATCTATGGGGTAATAATCGAGACCTACTGGGATCATCGTATTCAAAGTCGGGCCCAGGCGCCTGCTCCCAGACTGTGAAAGCATCCGGAGCCTGCATGGCTTCAGGCAACGTCTTGAGAATACGGTCATGGTACGACAACCGAATCTCGAATTCGATAGCACGCCGCATGAATGCACGCCGGGGGTGTTGAACAGTCAAAGCGAGGTCGGGCACCCTGTCAGCTCATTAGCATGGATGCAATTTAGCAATTGAATGAACTCACCATTCCTTCCACACCCACTGGAAACCAAAGTTGCTCATATGGACTGCGAACCACTCGGCGAAACGGCGTGAAGCCTCGACGTCCAAGCCCTCTGATAATGTACCGTAGAGCTTGCGGATGGACTTGCCAACCGCAGGACCCACTGTCGATGGCGAGAGCTTGCAGAGCTCTGTGATGAGCGAAATGTAATAGACAGATTTATGGGACGACTCTGGAAGAATCAACAAGGCCCCAAGGATTGTCTACGACGAAGATCAGGTTTCATTGCTCAAACATGCAAGAGAAGAGCGCACCTCGATCACCGTGCTCTCCAACTGCCAATCTTTTCCGGGCGCAGGCTCGAGGTCAGAAGGGGCACCGGGTTTGGGCTTGAACGCGCCAGGGAGGTTCCACTTGGGATATTCCAAGAGAAGCCGAGCGGATTCTTTTCGATTCACCTCGAAAATTGCGATTATGTCTAGAAGTGCGGTGCGCACTGCATATCCGGAGGGTGTATTAGGGTCGGGTGAGATCTAGGAAGGGTGATGTAAGTTTCATTAATAGATATAGTAGCTAAACCCATACTTCGTTGTCGAAGAGCCTCAAGAAGTACTCCGGCCACTCTTCCTTTTTGACTTGGGCTTCCTCCTCAGAGTCGGTCGATAACCCATCCAGCTCGATGATTTCCGGAGGGACCAGGACAGAAGGAAGGTCGAAAGGAGTGAGCGTTGAGAAATCAAGCTCAGGAAGGTTTGTGTAAGGTTGCGGGAAACTATCCTTCGTTTGTGAAAAGTCGGCATCGTCAAGGGCCTTCAAAACGTAAAGCACGGTGTCCAGCAGCTACAAAGAAAGTCAGCGGAGACTTCTAAGAAGAGGAGGAACACACACCTCATCCCCATTTTCAATCGTCACGACGTCAGAGTAAACCTTTATCGTTGGCTGAACCAACCACTTGGAGCTCGTCGCAGTGTCATTGAAGGCCTGAATCGCATTAATTATCTCCGTCACATTTGTGGCCGAGTAGGGCTTCAGGATTGAACCGCCAATCATCAGGCCCTCTGCCGCACACAGCGCAGCCCTTTTCGCTCGTCCATGTGAAACACCGAATTCGTCGAAGACCGCGGTAAAGGATTGCAGGAGAACCACCATGGACTCCGCTGAGACCAGATGCGCAACTGTCAAGTGCGCGAAGAATTGAATCTATAGAAATGTGAAGCGTGATGCCCAGAGAGCAAGAGCAGAGCTTACACATAGACGCGTCTCTCTCCACGCCAACTTGTCGAGGTAGGCTTGGAAGCCTTTCCAAAAGTCTTCAAGGATGAGCCTTCCGAGCGGCGGTGAGTCCGTATCCGTAGAGTCCGCTGGCTGGGCGTGCAGAAGCTGAATCAAAGCAGCATAGTACGGAATTTTAAAGGGTTGTTCTGTCACTCTAAAGAAGCCCTTTAACACGATTCAGGAGTCACAGAGGTGAAGAACATACCCTATGCGAAACGCCTCCCCGATGTTGGCAACGTTCAACGGCAAATGCTCCCGTATTTGTTGCTGCAAGCGGGGAAGCTCTTCGACCGCATCCTGTCCGATTTTAAGCAATGCAACACCAACGAGATAGACATTCTCTTACCACTTCCCCCAGCTTTATGATAGCTGTTTTGAGCTTCTCTTCCGGGGTTTCATAGGGCTCGCGCCGTCGATCATCATAGTCGTCTGTGTACAATGTTCCAGCAGACACTTGGGGCCCAAATGGCTTTCGTCTCACCTCTGTGTCGTCGTCGGTAACCTCCACGTCGCTCGTAGCTCATGCTTGGAAAAGTAAAAAATGTATAACCCCTTGAGTTTGCCGCCGAACGAAAACACTGGCTGCAGGTCCTGTCAACGTCCAACTTCAACGAATCGGAATTTCACGAAAGTCTCAAGCTGTCACGTGACCCGCTACAACGAATTTCAATTCTTCCGCCTCTGTCCTCCTCCGGACTCCTCAACCATCCCAGTACCGAATATCTTGGCGTAGAGGATCTTAGGCAGCCTTTGGGTTAATTTCTCGACTCCCACAGAGCATAAGTAAGCTGTTGCACTTGCAGCAATAGCCTTAGTTCCTGATGCTCTTCCAGCACCGAATATCTGATTCTCAGCGTAGGGGACACCAGGAAACCTTTGGGTTAGCCCAGCTCGCTCTACTCACTGAAAGTATTGGTATGTCCCTCCATTTGCACTAGAATTCATCTCACGCTTTCCTGTCTGCAGTAATGCGAGCTACATGCCATGTATTTGGTCGACCACGGCCAAATCGGCTTTTCGAAGCCTTGCGCGTCCATCCAGTGCTATAGGTTATGTTATATATCGGGGAACATCGCGCTATACCCCTTCTTTACGGTGGGGCCACCCCCGGGCGATGGGCTCTACCCCAGCATTCTCTCAGGTCGCGCACGCACTTCCTCGAATAACGCCTACAGACCCTGTTGACTTTCCTCCGCCACCTATACATCCAGATGTCAAAATCACACCTGCTCAAACATCTAGGGCAGCCTGTCATGCTGTGCACTTGGCCCTTCGGACCCCAGTCGGCGGGCTGGAGGACGCCTTCCTAATCATCAATTCTCTTCGATATTCTACCTTCCAACACGATCCTGCGGCTCAGCAGATCCCTGCCGTCCGGGACTTCCATCGCGTCGCGGTCAATTTCCAACAGACAGTCCCACCCCGTCTCTCCTCGCATGCCCTGCTCCACGGCCTCATTCGCATGGGGCGGAAGCAGCAGGCCGCTGACCTAGCTGTGTCGATGATGGAGGCTGGAATATGGCTGCGGACCAAGACCCTAGAAACCTTCATGCGTACCCTCATACCACCTGCCATCGCCCGTCGAAAATCCATCCCCCCTCTGAATTTCTCCCCGAACCCCCGCAGTCTCGGTGACATCGTTGCCATGGCTCGACATCCGAACTCTCGTCTTGCCCTTGAAATATTCTCTGTTGCACAGAAGTCCCGCCATCACAACACACGAGGCATGTTCGGGACGTTGCTCGCCATCTGTCTCATCAACACGGAGATCATCCTCGCCTCCTTGATTTTCGCGTTCGTGGTGAATGAGTGGCAGCTTCGGTCGGCAATTGTGGGCCATTTCGATGGCACCCAGAGCGTCAAGACGGATTTGGCAGATACTTCACCTCCCCGGCATCTCAAACGTGTACAGCTGGTCCCGAAACACGAGATGCTAGCTCAGATCATCCAGCCAATCAAGCGGATCTTTGAGACAAACAACAAGGACGAGGAATCGTTAACCACGGCTGTTCAAGCCCTTGCGAACCTAGCTGTCCTCCTCGATCACCGGCAACTCCCGTTCCATGCTATCACCCCTCTCCTTCGGACACTTTATCACTGCCCGCGCGTGAATGTCGAGGTCTGGATTCTAGACAGGGACGGCGAGCCAAAGCAAGTCTGCGCTTACACCTATTTCCATGACGTGCTGCTACGCTTGATCACGACACTGCCAGTGAAGCACGCTCCCCTCGCGAGCGGCTCCATGCTTGATCGCAGACCGATGCTTCCCCCGCTAGACCGACATGCCTGCAACACCCTCTTGCACTACTCCCTGCGCCATCTCCTGTCCCCGACACATGCGGACACCATCCTCAAGCACATGGTGGTCGAGCGCACTCCGTCCCTCGAGCCCGATGACACGACGTACAACATCCTCCTCAGGTCCGCCACATTGTTACGAAACTCCAGTATCGCCGAGGCCGCCTTGACCGCCTCCGCCGCTCGATCCGGCAACCCTGCTCCACAGTCCGCAGACACCTACGAAGACGCTGTAGTCGCTCGCCTCATTGACGCACTAAGAACACTCGACCTGACAAAGGCGACGAAAGCAGAGACGACGAAGTTGCTGTACTCCCTGACCACCCATCTCATGCACTACACCTCCACCGGGCGACCCGACAAAGCCGCCTCCACAGTCTACGCGCTCTTCCCTGAGCTGAAACTCGAACTCACTGCGTCCCGCTTCCCCCCGGACGAAATCCATAGGCGGAAGAAGGCACGCCGTGCGATGGTAGTCCGCGCATCGAAATACGGGCCGCGCTTGTTCGCTGTGCTGCTGAACGCGCTGCTCAAGGCGGGGAAGCCCGGCCTTGCAAAAGCACTTTGGCTGATGGCAAAGCGAGCCGAGCGCAGGAGTTGGGACTCACTGAACCCCTGGGTGCTTGATACGCACGCGTACACCTCGATGCTCCGCTGTTGTATGCTTGAGTATGAGAAGCCGCAGTTCGTGCGCAAGGGGCTGGATGTGCAGCGTGCGAGGCGAATGGCTCTAGACCGTGGCCTTCATCACTACCGGGGGATGAAAACGGTCGCCGACGAAGTCCGTGCAGTGCTCGCTTCCTCTGGGAGGGAGTATAGGCTAGATAGGATCGGCGAGTTCCCGCGGATCGATGCGCTGTTCGTGAATGCAGCTCTGGAGTTGTTCGTCCTCTCGAAGAGACCTCCCGGCCCGCTGCCTGCCGAAGACGATGTCAGGAGCGAGTTTGAGGCCACGAAAGTGCGGGCTGCGGAGACTGGCAAGCTCGCGGACGGGTGGACGTCGATACTTCAGGAGATTGGCGAGGACATTGTCGCGGCTGGGTTTTCGATCCCGCCTGGCCTGCGTCATATTTTCCTGGGTCGTTGGGAGGAGGGAGCGAGGAAACGGGAACCGCCTCCGCATCTCGCTCCCATTCCGTATGCATACCCGAATAGCAGCCCATCATTCCACCCGTTCCTTGTTCCCAGCATTCGCACGAGGGGGTTGCCACTCGGCAGGAGGCAGCTTTGGCTCAGAAGGAGAGAGCGGCGGCGGACTTGTAAATAGAGATGGTCCTCCCAAAATGTAATTCTAGAAACCACGCTAAACATCCAGTATAATGTGTCAACTGTTATAAGGACGCTCTGCAGTTCCAAGAATGCCTGGGACAAAAAGGTGAGAGCAGCACTGGAGTGCCTTTGAGTCTATCTTGGCTTCTTCTACCCGCTGCATTCGCCCGCAAGTGTGCAAGAACGAATTGACGCGGAAGCATGGAGTTCGTGGATTACTATCCACGCACGAAACCTTGAAATGGCTCTTGCACCTCCGAGTCTGAGCCTGGGTTTAGTATCCCCAAGTTGCTGCGTAAGCACTACTGAGAAGGTATCGGTGGCTACCCAGAGAAAATGAAAAATGCAAGCATGATGCGCTCATGGCAGACCAATAACGCAAACAGAACACTGAATTTCCTGAGTTGCCTTTGCCTCCGGATCCAGTCAAGCTGTGGAACTTGATGCTCGCGAGCAGCAGTGTTGTGGTAGTTGAGGTTGAGGGGGAAATGTCTAGCACACAGCAGGCACAGGACGGGAACGAAGAATGGAATTGCCCAAGTGTACGGAGACGCCAGGGGTGACGCATTCCAATCAGCGCTTGAATGAAAGTCTGATAGGATGCACCTTAAACGAGGGATAAAAATCACTTAAGAGGGACATAACAACAACCAGCATTGAATACTTGACTTGCCGCGGTATCTCCGAGAAGATCACTCGGAAAGTCGGGCAATAAAAACCTCGAGATGACAGACTCTGCAGAGCTGCAGAAGGGATAGTGTGGGCGTATCACGGCGGACAGGTAGAGACACCCTGCAGGCAGCAGCGCCACACGGCTCACCTTTCCGGTGGCGGCTTACGCTACTCAATTCCCCACACCCCATGCTTAGCAACCCGGCTTGAAAGGACGCAACAAAGTCCGTCGCACTTTGTCGCCTCGTGCCCCTTGGTTCCCTATGTGCCGTTCCCAGAGCCTGTCAAGGTCAATAGAATTATGAAGCGCAGTTCTGGTCAGAACATGGATTTTGTTATTTGTCCACCTGACGGGGTAGATTCCCACGCCTCACTACCTGAAGCTTTACCACCACCTCCACTTGACCCAAATTGTTACACTACTAGAGCTTGAACAATCTTGAAACGCCTACTGCGACACCTCGAATTTTTGATGCCCAAGTTACCTCACCTCGACGTCAACGTTCTCAAACCCGCATTGCACAACTATAGTCTCCCACCATTAGCGCTTCAATATCTGCGCGAAGCTCGCCGTCTTCGACTCGCCGACCCCGGTGAAAACCAGAAATTGCGTGTCTTCGATGGAAGATACTCTTTGACTTCAGCCATTCGTCATGTCATATCGATAGCATTACCGATCGCCACCTCAGCCGAATTGAGTGTCAGTTCATGACAGGACATGATGTATGCGCACTGATCACGTTCATTTATTTCTTCAGTGGTCAAAGGATCTCTTGACGTGTAACCGTACCATCGAGATGCTATTGCACACATCAAACAAAGACTGTTTCAACGCTGAAGACTGGACGAGCATGGCCGCGTTAATGTGCTGTGACCACCCCGACGGGCTTGAACAATTATTACATGACATCTATACTCCTCTTTTCTCAACGGCACGATCGTACGTTCCTAAGTATATATTTTTGAACGGTCTCTCTTTGAACAGCACCATTCAGTGTCTTATACCCCCAAGGTCCCGACGAAAACGAAGCAGGTACGCCCACATACCCTGGTCTCGGACGGTCAAACCGCTATCTAAAATCACTGAATCGACTGTAGCTCCTACCGAAACGGAAGAAACAACACCCTCGGGTTCGACCACGGAAGACGCGCCCGACAAGCGAGGCGCGTTTACTTACCGAAGCTCGATCCCATTATGCAGCCAATCTACGGAATTTGAACGCAACACGTTGTTCACGTCGCGGGAATTCAGCCTGTTGGATTCTACGAAGCCCGACACCGATATAGAACCGTGTCAGCATACGATGGCCGGTCCTTGGGAGAAGCACATCGCGATAGGGACACGACAATGCGCGATAGCCCAGAATAGTCGTTGACGCGATCTCCCCACGCTGCAAGCGTCTTGATTGGCTTTCCATAGTAAGTAGTCCACCCCCTTCGGAACCTCCGAGCCCATGACGAATACCCAAGAGCCCGACTCCTCCAACTGTATGTTGACTGTATGCCAGTTCTTTCTTGTTTCTTGCATCCGCACCCTGATAGACCCTCATTCACCGTTCAGCGAAAC
>JABCKH010007830.1:0-26633 GCA_018851285.1 Lyophyllum semitale | reverse complement strand
CAAAATTCCTGGCGTCAGCCAGGCCCAGCAGCTCCTCGGCGGCGGGGCTGGGAAGCGCCGTGAAGAGCCTGGTGTGGTCGGGTATAGTGCGCCGCCCCAGCAGCAGCCTGGGACGCATACACAGGCGCAGGTGCTGATGACGGGCCAGGCTGCGTCGTACTACAACGACCAACCAACGAGCTCATCGTACGCACCGCCCTTAGGCTACGCACCACCTTCGAGGCCGCCCCCTAGCGGATCGGGATACGCACCGTCCTCAGGGTATGCACCGCCTCAAGGCCCGCCGCCCTCCATGGGTGGTTACGCACCGCCCTCTGGACCGCCCCCATCCTTCCCTGCACAGTCCGGCTACACTCCGGGATATAGCTCCCCAGGCTACGCGCCCGCGTACAGCTCCCCGCCCCCGTCTTTCCCTGGCGCAGCACCTGCGTTCCCTGGCACCGGCGGTCCTGCGCCGTCCTTCCCTGGGGGCCCGCCCGCGTTTCCTGAGCATGGACACGGACACGGACATGGGCATGGGCATGGTGGGTCGGCGCCACAGTTCCCTGGCGCTGGGCCGGGGTTCCCGGGAGCTGACCATGGGCACGGGCATCATCATGGGCAGTCGCCGCCGCCGCAATTTCCTGGTGCGCCGACGTTCCCTGGTGGCCCGCAGGGCGGGGGGTGGTAAAGCGAAGTGTGGAGTTGAAAGGGAAATTTCGATGTGAGGAGGGGAAGTGAGAGTGAATCAGATTGTGTATCGACTTTTTGGCCGGGAGACTCGACGCTTTTGTGATAGTATGAATCATTGTACCTTTGAAATTTTATATTTATTTACTGCAGGACCGTTAGGCGCAAGGCGAGGCTTTCTTGCTATATCCATTCTGGATGATTTTCTGAGTGCCCCGACTTCTCGTAGTGCAAGAAAACGGGCTCTAAGGTACTGTAGCATTTCAATCAATTCGACAGGCACTGTGACCTGTGACAGGCCTCAAATTCGACAGACGGCCGCGGCACTTGTGACGCAGGCGATTTTTCGACAATTTCCACCCCAAGATTTTTCGGGGTCAGACCGCCACACGGATTCGACAAACTTGCGAGTGACCTGTGACACACGCTAAATTTCGACAAAACAGGAGGTCCTGTGACCCGTGACAGTCGAATTGATTGAAATGCTACAGTATGTTCTCGAGAACCGCCTCTCTAGAAACTCCCACTCGGAGGAGGTTGAAAATTAAGGTTGCATACAGAAGGGAGGAACGAGTGATGTATCGGTCTAGGAGAGACTATAGTAATAACCGATAGATTTTGACCCCCAACTGTGACTTCATTCGCAACATGTCGTCACAACCGGCGTTACCCCCATCGAGTCACCCTTTCTCCAACACAGCTCCAGAAATGCTTCGCAACATTCTTACAAAACTTGGTTAGTCTTTTATCTTTTCACCCCTTATGTTGGACGTCTTGACATTTCTTCACTACAGGACTGATTGAGGGGAAGCGCATCGCGTTTGACGGGGTCCACGTTGGTGAAATTATGGTGAGGTTTCAAACGCTGGACGAAGCATCACTCTTAGTAGAAGTCAACAGGCGGTAGTCCATGCCCTTAAGACTGGTCGGTATGCGTTACCACCGAGGATATAAATCACACCAGGTCCGTCACCTATCTTTGCACCCCTCACAAGATTGCCTAATTGAGTTGGCATTGCAGTGAAGGACCAGCTCGAAGTCGAGGGGATGGTCTTGACAGCTTATATTACCAGTGGCCACCCACCCGGTACGAGCCTCCTCCCCTCCAGTATACCAATGCACTTTGATTAAACTAGGACGTCTGCAATTCCGAAACTCCATCACTTCTTCCGTTGACGGAGTTGTTTACATCATGAACTATGATCTGCTTGCAGACTAAATGAAGGAGCTGCTTAGTTTGTTGACTAATGAAACGCTCGGAAAGCCGATTCTTATCCTTGCACCCGAAACCGAGGAGTGGAACGAGGACAAGTTGCGGCAAATGATACACCTCGAAAAGGCACGATTATCATCAATTCTCTTTTGGAATCGAACTTACGAGTTACTCAACAGTACGAACATGATCGATTCGCATTGATTATGTACTCTGTATTACCGGACGGCCGCCTTGAGGGATCTGACAAAGGTGAGTAGCAATTACTTGAGTCTTGACTTTTTGTTCATTCGTCGTCTTAGCGTTCCAATGGCTTCGCGATCATTGTCAAGTCGCGGAGGGGTGACTATCATATGCCACAATAGTCGGACGTACATACCCAATGCCACATAGCTTCTCATAGCATGTAAAGGCATCTTGCATCGCTGCCTACTTGGTAAGCCCCAGCTCTGATGTCCGTACGTAGGCTCATACGCCGAGGCACAGGGGATCCAGTTCCAGCACACGCTCCAGGGTTACCCGGGCGAAATCCCGGGCGTCATCCAGGCACAGCAGCTCCTCGGCGGCGGGGCTGGGAAGCGCCACGATGAGCCTGGGGCGCATATATATGCTCAGGTGCAGGTGCCAATGACGGGCCAGGCTGCGTCGTACTACAACGACCACCCGACGAGCCCATCGTACGCACTACCCCAAGGCCCGCCCTCAGGCCGTCCTTCCCTGGGAGCCCGCCCGCGTTTCCTGAGCACGGACATGGGCATGGACTTGGTGGGTCGTCGCCACAGTTCCCTGGAGCTCGGCCGGGGTTTTCGGGAGCTGACTATTGGCACGGGCACCATCATGGGCAGTCCCCGCCGCCGCAATTTCCTGCTGCGCCGACGTTCCCGAGGGAACCGCAGGGCGGGGGTTGGTAGGGTGCAATTGCGGAGTAGAACGGAAAATCTAGACATGGGGATCGTTACGGGAAGGTGAGGTGGGGATGAATTAGACTGCGAAATAACTTTTGGCTCGGGAGCTCGACGCTTTTGTAATAGTATGAATTGTCCCTTTTTCACTGAAGAAATGTCGGGCACGAGTTAAGCTTTTCATAGTATGAAGGACTTGAAGAACGTACATAGTACGAGCAGCGTGATGCACTGATGGGTGCAGCAGTTGTACTAGTAGACTCGCTCACAACTCGCTAGCTGTGTTGGTCCAACAAAGCACTCGGTAAACCGTCCGAGGAGTAAAAGGGAGTTGTACAACCGCACTACATGACCTAACTCTAGTCATCCTTTGGCCTGGTAATAAGTATCTCTCTAGCGGTATGTATATTCAAGAATCTGGAATCGCGCCAGGTATGTCCTACGACAGCAACCTGGCCTCGTGCGGGCGCCTTTTTCAAAGCTTCGCGCGCAAGATAGGCCTAATGAACTGCTCAAACCCTTCTTGATCAACCCCCCCAGCCTCGCTACAGGCCCTGTTGAATGGTAACTGGCGTGTCCAGGACATCAGAGTCTCATATACGTTTCCGTCCTTCTGACCAAGTGCCGATTGGATACTTGCGTCAGCAAAACCCCAGGCGTCGGTCAGACCAACCGCTTCGGGCACCAGGGCAGACAGCGTACGGTTTACGTGCACCCTGATTTCTTTTAGCTGGGCCGCCGATATGTATGAGTCCTCAAAGAATCCCACAGAGCCGATCGAGAAGGGACTTTCGATGGTCGATAGCGCGAAGAGATCGCATAGATGTTTTAAGACGGTACGCAGAGCGACGTCGCTGACGCGAGAAACATGATCTATGAAACAGTGCAGCACGAAGTACTCGGCCTGGGCACGAGCTGTAGCGATGAGGGACATCATGTGCATGTTCCAAGCTGCATCGTGAGATAACCCATCTTGGGTCATCGAGTCTTCCAGGAGTTTATGGCATTCGAACGTCATCCGAACGGCGCGATGGCGGAAGACAGATAATTGAACTTCGGATTTTAAGAAGTCGTCGCCGCGTGCGGTACAGCTTTCGCCATCGATGAAGTCTCGTAGATACGTCATGGGAGCATCGACTGATTGTCCCATACAAAGAGCGGAAACACATTTGATGAGATACCTCGCAGCTTGCTGATACATCACATAGTTCTCTCCCTCCAACGTCGCCAATGCGACAACATCAGCAACGAGACCTGGCAACCCTGAAAGCGCCGAATAACCATGTCCTCCGCAGCATTTTCGAGCATCCTCGGCGCCGTCTGCAGCAACCTGCGTTGCATACGCCTTGAGGGAGGCAGTAGTGAAATGGCTGTAGGAGAGCGTGGAATGATCCTGCTGCGCCTGACGAGTAACTAGATCTTGATAGATTCTTTCGCAAGCCTTGGAGGCGAAGAGGATGGCGAATGCTTGAGACATTAGGCCGAGGAGTCGATACTGCTGTGATTTGAATGACATAATTGTCATCTCGGTAGAAGCTGAAGAACTGAAGTGGAGATTTCCTTGTTCCCGAACGACGGAGTAACGTATGGCAATAGTGGCAGCTTTGGCTAGCTGGAACGCCATAGTGTGGACGATAATGTTACGCGTGTACATCATGGTGCTGTACGAGTGTTTGTCATTCAATGCTTTGGTATA
This sequence comes from Lyophyllum semitale, assembly GCA_018851285.1. Classification (NCBI taxonomy): domain Eukaryota; kingdom Fungi; phylum Basidiomycota; class Agaricomycetes; order Agaricales; family Lyophyllaceae; genus Lyophyllum; species Lyophyllum semitale. Next base: position 22,153 of record JABCKH010007830.1, on the reverse strand, counting down.
CGTGCCATCCCTCCAGACGTGAGCATTACGCATCATCATATGGTGTCTGGGAATACGGAACCTATTGAAAATAGCGTATCCGTTATCAGTGCTGTTGTAGCCCATGGTCATGCCAATGTCACCGAGCTCGATTCCAAACGACGGTTTAAAATCGTCTAGAGACCGGAGCTGAACCATAAATGGGTGGACACCGTGGTTCTTTCCATCTATAATTAAACGAGCCATGACGATGGCATGGGAAGTCGAGTAGCCAATTCCACCCGGCCAGTATTTTGTGGAAGTGATGGTGGGGGAGTGGATGACAAACTCGTCGGTTTTTTGGTCAAATGTAGCAGTTGTCTCGAGTCCTCGGAGGAAGGTACCATGGCCAAGTTCCGTTTGGCAGTAAGTGCCAATGATCTTGCCAGACTCGGCCAAGGGAAGCCAGTGCGCGAGTTGTTCAGGCGACGCCTGTAGTTTTAGTGTCGGGATAAACATAGCAGGGTGAACTCCAAATGGAGAGGCATTGATAGGACTATATTGGTGAGTTGTCCGATTGAACATCCCATGCTTGTGCCGAACTTCATCATCGATGAGTTCCTTGCCATATCGAAGGCCGTCGTGGTAAAGCGACTTGCGGTCCAATCCTGCGTATACTGCAGGAAGTTTGTCTCGATTATTTTGACCGAGTTTGGCCGCAATATGAGATAGGACACGTTCACGGTGTCGGAAGGCTTCCTCTCTGTTCGAAGAGGACCTCAGCAACAGACAGATTAATAAGGATGTGGCACAATACCCATCATATATGATATATGTCAGGTTTAGAGGTCTGAAGGATGCAGACATGCGAGCTATATGCATGAGCTCTGTTTGACGATTGCCGGCAGTTTGGAGCGCTCCTTTCGAGACTACAGTTTCGACCATTGTGAATAACAAGGGTGGGCGGCGGCGAGAAGAGTTATGGACAAGAGAGCCTCTCAAGAGCGCATCTGGAACATATGCTTCGCTAGAGGCCCGGGGAAGCACCAAGGGGTTGCGATGACCGAAGGGCCCTGTAGCGTCTTGTAACGTAACGTATGTTCTCGAGCTGTAGATGTCCTAGTCACAAGTCCATGTCAGTGCGTCCGTGAGACTTCGACCCGACATAATTGGCGATCTAACCGCTTCGTGTTGAGTTTGAACAGGACTTCAATCAAAGTTTCCACGAATGCCAAACTAAACAAAACGCTTGAGCATCCGCCAAAGAAGTATTAGTGTATTTTACCAGATAAGTTATCAGTCTTATTTCACCAGGGCGTCGTCGTAAATTTCGAGAGGAGGGTCGGTTTCAATTCACACTTCATGCCAAGGCTCGGATATTGCCAAGATCAGTAGAAAAGGTTCACAGAAACAACTTGCGATGAGCATGGGGAAAATGACAGCAGATGATGAAAACAAGCATGGAAGGATAGCAGAACCGAACAACCGTGATGCGGTTTATCGGTCTGACGGTGAGAGCAGATCTCAAGTCAAGGGCTCGATGTCATTTTGTTGGATGGAATCATGTCATGCATGTTTGAAGTTGAGAGTCTGCCAATGTCGTGAAATGTGGTACAATTCCTGCTAATAAACGAAATGATAAATGCCCGGAAAGTCAGCTAATAAATACACGGCTGAACACTTGTCTGACGTGCGGCCAAGGTCTTCAACTCACGGCGAGAGCGCGCACGTGTCTATTCTCAAGGCGCGTGGCGCGATCTCCTCGAGTATTTCTCAGCGTTATCTGCGTCGTTGCGTGTATTACAAGTGTCAGAAATGAAGTATAGATGGAGAAATAAAAAGAGAAAAGAAGACAGAAAGGAAGCGATGGATGCCAAATCGATCATGATAGATGTCAGGCCAAGGAGAGACGTTAGTAAGATGGTATGTACAACAAGATTCCACACGAGTCCGACGGAAGTCCAGTTATATAGAGTATCAAAGCAGGCTGTACAATGGTCATAAGGAGCGGATGGGATGGGGATGGCGTATACATATGGCGCGTTTCCGGAAGCGCCAAAGGGAACGATCTTGAAGGAAAGCTCGCCAAAGTTCCTCCCCGAACATCAGAAACAGAAGTAAAAGCAAAGCAAAAAAAAACAGCAGACAACGTATCCAACGTGGTGTGCGAACAACCGAATGAACCCAAGCCCAAATTCGAGTGGAGGAATCAAGAAAAGGAGTGACGGGGCCCTCCGATGCATTGTGGTGGCAGTTGGGTTGCAGATGGGCGTCGCTAAACGAGTGTCTGCGATATGCGGCATGCGGCATTGGGCCTCGTGCTAGGAAGCGGCAACGATCATGATAGTAGATAAATATGCAGAAAGATTCGGTTTGCAGACGTCGATGGTAGATGGCGAGTATTCGCTGTGCTTGTTTTTATGTTTACGTGATGGGGGCGGGCTGGAAGCTCATAATCTCTTCGTAGAGGAGCTCTTTCAGCTGTTCACGGCTGATGTCGTCTTTGTGGACTGTGTGTAGTAGGAGGTTAGTTCGGGTGTGTCGCAGGGTAGAAGGGAGGTACTGACGATCGAACTCAAAAAATTCGGGGTCAAGTGGGGGCGCGACGGGTTCATCATCGGGATCGTGCTGGGGGAGAAGGAAGAAATGTGAGATCGGGGAAGAAGACGACTGGGGAAGGATATGACGCACATATGCCTCAAGGTATGGGTGGGCCAATGCTTCTTCCACGGTGTAACGTTTCTTGGGGTCAAACGTCTACAGATGCCATCAGAAAACCAGGTTTTCCAGCGTTCTTAGAAATTGCGATAGACATACCAAAGTCTTGGTGAGGAAGTCCACTGCCAACGGGTTGGCGTTGGGGAAGAGCTGTGCGAATGGCCGGCGCTTTCGGAAGGGCAGGGCACGGATGTAGTCGCGCGAGCGGCGTGTGGTGATGGCGTAGAACTCGTCCAAGGTGGGCGTTCCGAGCACATCGAGGATGAGTGTGAGCTGATGGTGGTAGTCGCGCCCGGGGAACAGAGGCTTCGAAGAGAGCATCTCTGCTAGAATACAACCCACGGACCAAACATCGATCGCCTGCAGATCATCAGAGAGGTGACTAGGATCAGAATAAGCGTACACTACGTTACCTTTGTATATTGTTTGAAAGTAAGCATGATTTCGGGCGCACGATACCATCGTGTCGCGACATATTCGGTCATGAAGCCAGTCTCAGTGCCCGAGGGCTCGGCGGTCTTGACAGATCGCGCCAAACCAAAGTCGCACACCTTCAGGTCACAATTGGCGTTGAGGAGTAGATTTGAGGGCTTGAGATCGCGGTGGATTACGTCTGCCGAGTGAAGGGCCTTGAGGGCACGTAGAGTTTGGTAAATAAAGTATTGTGCATGATCATCTGAGAGGTCCTGTGTCCGAATAACGCGATGCATGTCGGTCTCCATGAGCTCTTGGATTACTGTTTCGCGCACGTCGAAGTATCAGAAAGGGCTAAGATCGATAGGTGTGAATGAACGCACAGTAGACTTCCTTGAATTGTTCTATTGAAGGGGGCTTGATGATGTCTAGGATGGATATAATCTTCGGGGTGCCACAATCCTGGTCAGGAGGGATTATATCATGAGGGTAAGATCTCACATTTTCGCTGACCCCGGCCTCACTAAGGAATTTAAGCAGCTTGAGCTCCCGAAGGGTTCGTAAGCAAAACATGGAGTGATCGAAAGGCGCGATCTTCTTGATAGCAACCTTGCGGCCACTGGGTCGATGTACTGCCGAGCACACGATGCCGTATGCACCTTCACCGACAACATCGAGAACCTGATATTGGGTACCTTGAAGAGCACGATGTCAGTCGGGTCGGTTCAGGTGTTGATCTCGCTGTTGACGTTGCTCACCAACGTTGAACCGCACTTTCCTCGGAGCTGGCTGTGCTGCCGAGGCCGCATGAGCATGTTTCGACTTCGCTGCCGGCTGGGCTTGAGGTTGAGCAGCGGGTTCAGGCATCGTGGACGATGAGGAGGAAGAGGGTTGTGGAGGAACAAAGGACAAAGACGAAACCAGCTGAGTTGGACAATAGCACAAAAGTTATATGTACCATAATAATACTGATCTGGAACAACAACACTCTTCCTTTAGAAGACCGATATACCCACGATACCCCGTTGTTCCTTCGTACCGAGGGGTTACCTAGACGTTCACCATGACAATCCCAATACTTCCCAATAGCGACCGTGCATCTGTAGCCCGTCTGTTGGCAGGCAAATATGTACTTCTTTGGGCCCGTCTGACTGGTACGTTGATCATCTAGGACGATTCTAGGTTATTACTGGTTTTACTCGGATTGGGCTTGTTTCTGGTATCCCCACCCAGCAGCGATGTTGATCATAATCATGCTTATCGAGCTCAAGAAGATCTGGATTTGTGGTTGACATGTCATCACCAATCAGGAAACGCATATATCTACAACACACGTCTTGACTTCTGGACATACACCAACGTTACGACTCGCAACAGAGTATCATTCTTCTGTAAATGAAACCTCTTGACAAGAGAACATCTGCCAGGACCTTCGCCACCAATAATGTATATAGTACGGGCCGCGCTCGTTCCATCTCGGGACCGCTGTCTATCCGGATTCAGACTGTGCTCTACTGATGCCGATTGTTGCCCACGCAGTAATGCGTATGACGATCTGTTAGCCATACGATTCAGATGGCGAAGGCTATTTAACTTGAAGCTTGAGGCACTGTTAGTATACGTGCTATCGTCATGCTCCGCTTGCAACTGCCCATCACTGTCACTTGCGGGCCGCGGCGTCTGACTTCGAGCCAAGTTCGACTAATGATCGACTGACGACCTCGTGAGGCAACCATTTCAAAACATTTTGCATCGCGACGAGTCACCTTCTGGCGAACCCCTCATCGAAATTCGGTAGATGTTCAAGATATTCAAGACCGATGCCGTGGACCCTTGGATTTGGTTGATACGCCGGTAGTCATACTACAAACCTCTGCGCCTAGGAAACTGGTCAATGGAGATCAGTCACCTATACAGGAATTCCTTAAATTTTATTGCCCGTTCATTGAAGAATCAGAGTCAAAGCCGACGCGGCAACGCCTAACCCGATTTACTTCCTATTGGTGCGCACCAGGACATCAATACAAGGTGTCTTTCTACCATTGCAATCTGTCATTCGATCAAGAACAAGATCAAGCACGGTCAATTCACTGTGCATAATTGATCTTACGCAGCCCAGAGTATTGCGACTCTGTCCATGTAGGCGCAAGCCAGTAGAATTGTCATAACAGCTGAATCTCCGTGAGGACCCAGGTATGCACATCATTTGCGAAGTCTACAAAATGGTAGATGAAAGATTTATTTAACAAAAGAAGTGTCTGTGAGACCGCACCCGACCTAGTGGTAGTACATATGGAACTATGTCGTAGGCTCAGCCTCTCAGCCTGATCCTTGATGTACTTGTACTTCTGTTGATAATTAAGTAGCGATGAGGATCATCATCATCATCCGTCGAACAGCTGTCAGTCGGAACGCTGCCGTCTGTTGATTAGATGATGCCGTATCAGAGCGCATCAGAGCGCTGTGGTCAATTAGACTCAGCGAAGTGGAATATTGGAGGCGAGGTGGGATGTCATACTTCTGGAACTTATTACTTGATGCAGGCGTAAATTTCATGATGATGGCGATAGTTCCGAGCTCAGAGGAAACACCGAGGGGTTGGCCCATGCTGCAGGCGGGTAAGCAGGCAGGTGGAGCGCAAGCTACATAACCGCCGAGGTTGCATGGAGATGGGGCTGATGGTCGACATCGATTTTTTTTGGATTCACCTACGATGCCAAGGATGAGCACTGGAGGTGACGGTGACGACTCGGGCGGCGGACATATTTCGCTTGACTTACAATCAAGCACAGAAACTTTCTGTAGAAATTGCTCTGTAACTGCATGTGAAACTGGATCACAAACACTAGGATCACACAGGAATATCGACGCTCGGGCCAAGCGCGGGCAGAGAAGAGATGGAGCTCAGAGGAAGGTGTGATGAGTGGAGAATTAGGTACCCCCAAAGGTAAAAGCAGCACATAGACGTGAGTTGATTCGCATAGCGTCTGACGACGTAAACTACTGGAGAGCTATTCATGATGTCGTTTACTCTTTTCTTCAGATCCGTGCGCTCTGTGTCTAATAACGGCCTAGTCGGATACCTAGGATGACCTGCATCTCCTTTGATCGGTAGTCTTCGGTCGCGATGTCGTTGATCGACCGTATCCAAGCCGTCGCCCGGTGCCGTCGCGGGATAGAAGCTTTCTTCCAATACAGGTCACGGGAAGGACGAGCTCGAGAAGGTGCACGACCATCGCCATGCGAGCAAAGAAAATAATCCGTCGTGATATTTTACACCGTACTGTTACCCGGAATGGCAGAGTGGACTTCAACAGAGGATAAAAACCTTATAGCGAGATCGAGTGCGATGGCGAACATAAAACGACTGTCTGCAGTGAGCTACCCACAGTGAGAGTATAGCACATGTCTACTTTCCTTGATATCGATCCACTTCTATGGGTAGCCTAGGATAGCGCCTTCGCCTTTCATGAGATAAGCAGGACTAGTGATGAGGCAGCATTCACGGACTGGAGTAGGAGCCAAGACTATTATCGATTCGAGGACTAGAATCAAGCTGTATGATGATATCGCTCCCCCCTGAGGAGAGATACAGTTATCAGTGCACCTGACGTCGAAGGGTACGTTTATGATAAATTAGAATAAATTAATGATAATCACAGCTTGGAGAATTGATCTTAACTTGTTGCAGAGCCGGGAAAAGACACTCTTGAATCCTACAAATGATTTGTGTTTTTGAGTTGACGTGACTCGGAATTCGGAGGTTGTGGCTATGCACTCGTCACGCCCACCACGTTATGTGACGTGTCCATTTCAAGATTCCCCCTTTGCCAGCCAGCTCATCGTTTGCTCTTAACCATATCACACTCGCCATCGATAGGCTGATATACGCTTCCATTCTAAGGCAGGTTTAGTATGCCTTCTATACAGATTCTCGATCTAAAGCTGTCTATTTAGTCAGGAATCTCTTTACACGTTCATTCCGGAATGGAACAACAACTGAAAGCCCCTCCGGAAATAAAAAATGTCGCTCAGTTTCTGCGGAGTACCTTGAAAGCGCGGGTTGGAGCATTAAATGGGAAACGCCTTGATTATTTCAAAGGTTCGTCCCATAGCGTTTCGTCATTCGTGGATACCGACTAGTGTGCCACACGTAGGCAAATCGGCGATCAAAGCTCTCCAGTCGCCTGCATACCAAAAGCTGAAAAACGTTCCTCCTATCACGGACGAAACGCAAGCCGTGACCGTTCTCCAAGCCGTGAATGCATTCGCCTTCTTCCTCCGAGTCCAGCGCGGTGGCCCCTCGGGCTCATCAAGTTCGTCACCCAAATATCTTCAAATCATCCAGGAGCAGATGTTCGCGTCCGACGAATATTACGCGTGGTTCTTCGAAGGCTCGCAGTGGACGACGTACGCCGGTGGTATCCTGATGGTTGCGATCATGCTCGCTGGCGTGATGTTCCCGCTATGGCCACCCATCATGCGGCTAGGCGTCTGGTACCTCAGTATAGGGATGCTCGGTCTCATTGGTCTCTTCTTCGCCATTGCTATCGTGCGACTCATCTTCTACGTCATCACCATCGTCGTCGCGAGCCCAGGTATCTGGATATTCCCGAAACTGTTCGCCGATGTTGGATTCGTATGTCTTTCTCATCGTTCTTCGCTGTACCTGAGACTAATGATATATAGGTTGATTCGTTTATACCTTTGTGGGAGTGGGATCTGCCAAAGAAGAAATCGAAGAAGAAGAAGGCAGAAAAGAGCGAGAAGAAGTCGAAAGGCAAGGAAGTTTCCACCAATGGTGATGGTGCTTTCATCGAGGAGGTGGAGGATTCCGGCGACTCCCGTTCTCACAGCCGTTCTGCGAGGGTGGAGGAGGTAGAGGACGAGGATGCATAGATATTCACAGCGGATGTATCTTTTGTTCAGGGCGCATTCCTCGTATATTTATGGTCTTCTTCGCCCTTTGCCACCAACTACCCGCTACACATGGTTAGTTCCTACTCCACTAGGACATCTTTCATGCCTCCCGTTGTGATACATAAACCTGGTGGCAGTTTCTGTTGTTTTATGGCATGATGTACCGCCAAGCACCTCCTATGTTCAAATCTAGTGCACCAGACGCAAGTTGGAAAGGATCATCCCGCTGGAACAACGGAAGGGGGGGGGGAGCATCACTCGGTACCGCTAACTGCCTTAGGGCATTCTTTGCATATTGAACCCCGGCTTCGAGCCCAATCGCCTCCGACTGGTCCAAGCTTAACGAAAAAAGTTTCTTCGCTTCTTCTTTGTCGCCCGCCATCTGTAAAGACAGTTCGAAGGATGTACTCAACTGAGACACCGTAGAGAACTTACTTGTCGTAAAGTTGCGATGTTAAACAACGCAACAGCAAATGCGATCTCGCAAGTGGGATCTGGAGTCGAAGAGCGTTCCTTTGTATGCTTGGCAATTTCCAGGCCTTTCTTTGCCCAAGCCTCCGCCTGTTTAAGGGTTTCTTCGGTGAGCTCGGGCTGGCTACGGATGATCAGCTCCGACAAGTTGGACATTAATTGCGCTCCTAGAATTGAACTGGTTGTCAGAACCGGGTTGTACTCTGAGTCTCAGTAATCGAACCTCGACATCTATCCTCGTCGGAGGACTGTTGAGCTGATGGCGGCACTAGAACAGATATGGCTTGTAGATAGAGAGGCATCGCGTAACTACGAAGTCAATCAGCAAATTTCATTGCCAGGAAGGAGACAAGACATACTCCAATCTGCCGGCTTGTGCGTAAAAAGTTCCCAGAGCCTCCAAAGGGGCGGCAACGTCTGTCTTCGTCGCCCACGGGGGCAAAGAAAGCTCTGATAACATGACTCGGGTGTCGGGGTCGCTGGAGACCGCGCTTTGGGCTTCCAGAGTATATTCAGGATGCTTGACTTGTTCCTGGTGTTCAGTCTCTTCACCCAGCCGGAACACCGATTTCAGGATGGCCTCAACAGCCCAAACCAGGTGCCGCTCTTGTTCTTCTGGCAGCTTGAGGACAGAAGCCAATTCCCCGAGCTTGTACGAGATTGCGATGGCCCGAAGTTTTTCTGGTCCACTGAGTTGTCCCTCCTCTCCAGCTTTCTGTAACCTTGTGAGTGTATCCAAGTATACATGGGACGCGTTGTCATGCTTTCCCTCTGCCTCAAGGACGCTACCCAAAAGAATTCCGATCCCAGATATCTTAAGATACGGCTCCTTCTTGAAAGCCTCGACGGGGAGAATTTTGGACGTCTCCCATGCCCTAGTCATCGTATTTCAAGGAGAATACGGCATAGATCGATTTTGACTGCGAACCTTCGAAGGAATCGCTCACTAAGATCAAGGTTGCCTTTATTTCTGGCCTTCATAGCACCCCGAAGGTCTGTTCGGACCTCAGTAGGCCACATAGTCAACATTCCGTACATGTCATATCTATACATTCGGTCAATAGTGTTAGAGTAAGAACCATTCTAAATGAAACACACGCACATGCCAAAGGCCGTCGCTCCAATCCCAGCGACGAGGAGTATAGCCAAAAGTGGCGACATGCCTTTAGTACCAGATGATGGACGCTCTGCTTGAGAACTCTCTGCCTGCGATTGTTCTGTCTGCGGCCTCCCTGTCTCAGGCTGCGGTTTCTGTGCCTGTGAACTCTCTGGTTGAGAGCTTTGTTGGCTGTATGATTTCATTTGGATCCTCGGTGGCAGCATTCGTGGAACTCGATATGCTCGCTTGGGGCCTAAGAAAGAGTAGAGGTGGCTGGTAACCCCGAATTGATTTAGTTTGCGATTCATGAGACTGGTTCACGAATATTTGAAGTGGCTTCACAGTACAAGAAAGGTAAGACCTATAAGTTCGCGGGAAGGCGATAGAACCTGGAGGGAATGTCAATGAGGTCAGAGCTGCCATGCGGCAGACCTGTGATATGTACCTTATGTAATAGCCAGGTCGCGTCGACCACATGATCTGATCATCATCGATCATCGACTCTCACTCGGCACCGATATCATGTACAGCGAAATGATTAGAAGATGGAATTCCCTCTTTGTTCCCTTCCAGATCTCCTAACCTAGCGAGATCTAGTGAGGAATGGGCCGTTCATCCACTAAACCACGGCCGTCATTAAGTGGAGCAGTAATTTTCTATGGAGCGTCACGATCAGGCTCAGCTTCTGCAGCACAATCGCGCCAACTTCAAGCTGGCCATGGCATATCGGAAAGCAGGACCGTGGAGGGTTTGCCTACTTCTACAGCCCCGTACAAATTGCCGTCGTCTATCACTCCCACAGAGTCATCCTCGATTTCATCCCTGTCGGATTCGAATCCTAAGTCGAGCCCGGGAACATCTTTCTCTTCCTTATCCACCAAGTCGATGGAGAGCGAAACTCACATTCAACCCAACCCGTATACCAAACCACCTACTAGCTTGACATCGAATGACTTTTCCGCAATTCTTGCACTCGCGAAAGACACGACGGCTCTCTTTGTTCACGTACCTTACATCCAAGTGGTGGTTGCAGTCGTTCAACAAATTTTGAAGATTGCAGATGTGAGTCTCCTTGAAAATTTCCACAGTAATCGCACCCATCCGTGACAAAGAACGTGAGGACCAACAAAGACCGTAGTCTCGAACTTATCGACAAAGTCGTGCTCTATGCAGGCGTGATTTTTGACGCCCTCAACAGCTCTGAGTTACGGACTGGCGATGATTTGGAGGACTTGAAGTCGGACCTGCTGCATGTTGCAAGGTGAGCGAATGGGTGCTATTTCGATAAAAAAACTTATTCGTAAATACTGTATAGCATCCTGGAATCGATTTATAAGATTCTAGAATCCCTTTCTGTCTCCACCTTGGCGGCCCGTATCAACCGTGTCGTTCTTCGCGAGGAAATCCTTGGTCGCCTGACAGAACAAGACAGGAGGCTTGATACGGTGATAACTTCATTTCAGGTATTTACGATCCAGATGAGCGAGGTGAATTGACGTGCTGATCATCTTCCAGTTGAAGTCAGCGATTGTCCTACGTAGTAAACACGAACATGCACAGCTGAGCATGCAGGTACGCAGGTTTTTATCTTTCCTTGGAGATATTATGACGAATTCCACAAGTTGGGAAGGGTCCAGGCGCCGCAACCTCAGCCCTCCCGTCGGGCCATGGTACGACTGCGCAGCAGACCTCAAATAATGTTCGGACGCGATCGGGAGATTGAAAGGGTAGTGGATCTTATTTTACAGCAATCTCCAGCGCGTCTCGCGATACTAGGACCTGGAGGGATCGGCAAAACATCGCTTGCGCTATCTGTCTTGCATGATAAGCACATTTCTGCACAGTTCGAGCAGAATCGACTTTTCATATCCTGCGAAGCCGCAACCTGCGTTGACCATATCATCGGCGATCTTGCCTTGTCCCTTCAAATGACCGCTGATGCCTATTCAGGACAGCTGTTTGACGCAGTCCTTGATCATCTCAGGCGATCTCCCTTCCTGATCATCCTGGATAATATGGAAACTCCTTGGGAGACGCCGATCGCCCGAACGGACGTAGAGAACTTTTTACAAGAGCTCGCTGCCCTTGACACCGTAACCATTATTGTCACTATCCGTGGCTCCCAACATCCCCCAGGCGTGAAGTGGTCGCAGCTTTTACCACCTCTTGAGCCGGTGGACTTGGACTCTGCGGTCGAGATATTTACAGCCATATCCCATAAAACTGATGAATATGCACTAAAGCTTATCCAGGCAGTCGATCGTGTCCCGCTCGCGGTAACTCTCCTCGGCAACCTCGCTGCCGTCGACGGCGAAACCACCGAAGCATTGTGGCGCCGCTGGTGTGATGAGAACGTCGCGATGGTAGAGAGTGGTGACGGTAGACTGAACAGTCTCGATTGTTCAATCGAGATCTCTCTTTCCAGTCCAAGGATTCGTCGCGATCCCGACGCGCTGAAATTACTCAGTCTTCTTTCACTTCTTCCTGACGGCGTCACGTCTGAGACTGCTCGGTCGCTGGAGAGTGGTATTCCAGGCACCAAGAAGAGTCTGTCTACCCTTCGACAGAATGCCCTCGTCTCCGTCGACTCTTATGGCTCCATACGCATACTCAGTCCCATCCGCCTTTACATGCGCGCCCGCCACCAGCCTTCATCCAATGCTCGGCGGTTCCTACAAGACAACTTCCTCGAGTTAGCTCGTCATGGAATCTCTCATCATGATCCCACGATGAAAAAAAGACTTTCTGCAGAAGCAGGGAATATCGAGGCCATGCTCGTAGATTGCCTCGAATTTCCCCTTCACCGGCCCATGGAAGACATCGTTGAAGCGATATTAGCCTTTTGTCACCACACATACCTTTTTGGAGTGGGTTCGCCGTATGCGGTCTCTCTCGCTGCAGAGAAACTCGCATGCGTTCCAACGACGCCATCCAACCCAATATCATCAGCCAAGCCCATCGTCAGGCCGCGGAGATTTGCAGGCCTACGCTTCTGGAAAGACACGCCGAAAGCAGTCCCTCCTTCTCGTAGTAATGATACCCAGGTTGACACTCACCCCAATACGATGCTGAAACTCCGCGGTGATTGCTTGGGGTGTTGGGGGCAGCTATTAAGTAGGCAGCTACGTTTCGAGGAAGCGGAGAAGAAATTCCAGCTCGCCAGTGAAATGCATGTCCAAGCGGGCGATACTTCTGGGCATGCATACGACCTCCATAATCTTGGGTGTCTCCTATCCAGAGGATTTTCCACTTTCTCCCAAGCACAGTCCAGCTTCCAGCAAGCCCTTTCGCTTCATGAACGGCTTGATGATAAAATCGGAGCAGCTTATGATCTAATGGGTTTTGGCCAACTTCTTCTCCAGCAAACGCAATATAATGCTGCCAAAAAAACATTTGAACAAGCTCTGGAATTCTTTATCGTATGCGGTGACGAACTTGGGCAGGCCTCCGCATTGAACAATCTGGGACAGGTGGTCCTGTGTTGTTCGATCCCAAGGGATGCGGACCATTATTTCCTTCGAGGGCTCGAGATCAACAGAAGGACGGGCGATGTGGTCGGTCAGGCAGAGAGTTTAGCGGGCTTAGCCTGTACATTGCTCCTCCGGTCTAGATTTTTTGAAGCCAGACAGAGGATTGAGGAAGCTATAGCCTTGCAGTCCCCGACCGAGAACCCTGACCACCTTCATATTCTTGGACGTGTCTGTATCGCCGAATACAAATTCGACCAGGCGATAGAGATAATTCGTAGATCAGAAACTCTGCATCTGCAGATGGGAGATGAGCATGGGGTTGTGGAGGATAAACACTATCTTCTGCAGATCGATTTCTTCCAGGGCCAGCTCTTGGGTGATGCCATGAGACCCGACATAGTGGAGATTGGAAATCGTCTTTTCGATCTCCTGGAGCTTGGTCGAGCAGATGTCAACTGCACCATAGGAATGATAGGACTCCATACATTTGGTTTGGGTGCTAAAGGATTCTTGAGGGGCGCACTGGCCATCCATCGCGAGGCAGGTAACCTTCTAGGCCAGGCTTTCGACCACCACCAACTTGGATGTTATTACCTTCGATCTGGATCGTTGGAAAAGGCCGAAGCGAGTTTCAGGAAAGCTCTCGAGCTTCACGAGCAGACGGAGAATGTACAGGGTCAAGCGGACGACTACAATAAACTCTCCGAGCTCTTCCTGCGACAAGGTTCATTCCAAGAAGCCTTGACTGGGATCGCGTGTCGCGCGTTGAAGTTGCATACGCAGATCGGGGACATTGCGGGCCAGGCAGATGATATCTATATCCAAGCCTGCGTGTTCCTTGAACAGTCGAGATTGGAGGAAGCAGAGGAAACCATACGGCGGGCTCTTGCTCTGCATGCCAAAGCTGGGGTGGTGCATGGACAGGCATTGGATCTTGCGACGCTGAGCTCGGTGCTGTGGCTGAAGTACAGTGATAATGAAGAGGTGACCTTGCCCACTCGCATAGAAGCATTGGAGACTCTTGGAAGGGCTGCAGAGTTATTCGCGCGCTGTGTTGCACAACAGGAGTTCACGCAATGTCGTCAGAGATATGAGGCGCTGTTAGAAGAAGTACCCAGTATAACGGAATTCTGGACGCCACTTTCATGGGGAGATCACCCAGACCGGCAAGGAATGGATCATGCCATTTCCACTTGCATAGATGCCGTGAATAGCATGTACTACTACTAGTTATTTGTACTCTGTGTGATCGGTGTGGGCCACGCTTCCGAGTCTTTATCGACGGTGATATTGTGGGGGTACTACGTACACACCGCGAAGGTACCCTACGAGCATATCGACAGCGAAAGTTGCATAAATAAATCCTGTGCATAATACACGAAGTACACAATGATAGCCAACGTACATACACATACGTACACGGTACAACTGGTATTGTATCCTGCAAGTTATAGGGTGCGTCTACCCACTGTTACATTATGACGTACACGATGGCGACTTGGTACTAGTGTACCAGAGCTGACTGGCGCTGGCGCTAATGTTGTAGTGATTCGTTTGTCCGGGTATACGGCGGTGGGGGCCCGTCCGGAGGGGCCGTAGCAAAGGTTGAGTGAAATTGCAGATAGAGGAGCATCTCGTTCTCTCTTCTAAGATTCTCCACCTCATCCCGGAGTCGCTGGGCTTCGGAATGGGCACGGCTAGGTGATGGTGAGGCTGGCACGGCAGGTGTCCGCTGATCTCGCTTGCGCCTGATCCTTTCACTATCCCGCCTCATGCTTTGTAGCAGGCATTGAGCGGCAGAATCTTCAGCTAGTGGAAGAAATCGGGCAGGAGTTGGTTGCGAAATGGTTTCGTTTTGTCGCACTGACGCGGCTGGGATCTTTGGCGATGTGGCACTAGCGACTGGTCACAGGGGGAGACTTAGCTTACGAACACAGCCTTCATCACGGACGCAATAACACACCTGTTCTTGTATGAGTACCAGTCATCTTTACAAAGCGCCCCACGACGCGTCGTGCACACGCCGAAATATGGAGAGGAAGATAGGGAACGTTGTCGCCGCTGCGTTTCCTAGAAGGCGCGATGGGCGTCGCTCCACAAAAGTTATCCCCTATACCTAGATCCCTCGGTCACGGCGGTCATCAGCAAGTCATCAGTGCATCAATTCGGATTGAAATTTGAAACCATCATTGGTTGTTTGGCAAGACAGAGCGTGGACAGCATCGTTCATCAAATTAAGGGTTGGACGGCGTGGGAGAAGTATATCTCCTAGACACAATCTAACTGTAAGTAGTGTGTTACACCACAAGTAGTACCTGTTATATAACTTACGTGGTGACGCGGGTGAACAAGTAGAAATGCCCAAAGTCGCATAACACTTATGATTAGTATACCATAGCCTAATGTAGTTCAACCAGTAGCAACCTGGGGTGACCTAATAGGGTAAATTACGGTTGTTCGCGGAACGTCATTTGCCACTTGATAACCTCATGGTCAGGGTATATAGTTTGTCGGGCTATAGGCCGGAGGGGAGTCCGCTGGTCCTGCATCCTCCACCCTAGTTTGCGGGTGTACAGCAGCGGGTGTCGGTGGTTGTGGAGGTGAACTTTGAGCCTGCAATCGAATCCTCTCGTTTTCTCTCCTCAGATTCTCCATTTCGATGCGCAATCGCCGAGTCTCGTAGTCATCGTCCCGATGTGTGCCCACGGGTATCAAGAACGAAGGGGTGACGGCTGGGACAGGGTAAGGCATGGGTGGAGGAGAATCTATAAGAGATTGAGTCACACATGAATGACATATCCCGACATGAATTCCAGTCTATAGACTTACTTTGAATGCGATTATCCTTGAACTGGCTCAACCACTGGGAAATTTTACCACGGAAGAGACACCGCAGGCAACATACGATGACGGAGACGACGACGACGGCTATAACCACACCTTCGATTAGCTTCGTGTAGCTCTTCTGCTTGATGGCCACAGGGGGAGGCGCTGGAGACAACGTCGTCGACGCGATTCCTTCAAATAAAACATAGTCCAGCCAGAAGGCCTTGAAGATTGGGTGAGTGGGCATCGTCTGGATCAGCCAGACTTTGATACTGACCTGGGAACCAGAGACTTCGCTAATGGTTACAGTAAGAGTATGTTGCCCAGGAATTACATTCTTCGAAAAGAACTTCTGATGCAAGGTCCATGTATCCGGTTGCACCGGCTGAGTGGTGTTATAAACATACTCGTACGAGCTGGGGGTGCCGCCGTCTATGGAGTACGTTGACGAATGTTTTCCAGTTATCTGGTTGAGAATGCCATATACCGAGATCGAAGCACCTAGCAGCGAATCAGTCTGAGAGGAAGAAAGAAAAAAACACTATCGTGGTTCCGCACCTGTGAAGGTAATGGTGAAGCGGTCGCCTGCAGTGGTACTCCCGTGCCTGGTATTATTGTACGCGAGGCCGCTTGGATAGACGGTCCCCGATTGCGACGTCCAGTTTCCACTGTATTTAATCGCAGAATCAGTGTCGTCGAGTGCCAATATCTTGTTGCCGAGAAAGGTTGTACGGTCAGGCGTGACAACAACGTAGTCTATGATCGGACGTCCTGCAGTCATGATCAGCGATATGCTGTGGCTCGTAGCAGTGACGTTCTCCACCCCCCATAATCGAACACCAGTCTACGACATTGTCACGTCAACTTGAAGTTGCTAGGATCCGGTTCAGAGCTCACCTTTCCTGGTATTCCAAGGGGAAAACTCGTATCAGCTATTCGCGAACTTGAACCGTCAAATGTATAATTCATCTTGAGACCGTCGGTGGGCTGTCCGTAAAAGGAAACAGCGCTGCCTATGAGGTAGAATTGAATTGAATTGAACGAGAGTGCGGAAGGAAGGAAGGAAGGAAGGAAGAGCTTACCGTCGAAGCCAAAGATCATCGTCTGTTGCGTGTTTGTAGCATTCACGTCTGTCCGACAAATGTTATAGGTCCCAGAGAATGTCGAAGAATCTGCACCAGCCTGCCATTGCTCTCCAACATAAATGAGTTCAGCACTGTCGACAATGATAGACGGGGTCATGGCACAATAGAGCAGTGGGGTGGTCGTGTTAGTTGCAGGTTATGAACAGAGCTTTCCCTAAGTAGTTCCAAGAGATGTCTATTGAGGC
This sequence comes from Lyophyllum semitale, assembly GCA_018851285.1. Lineage (NCBI taxonomy): Eukaryota > Fungi > Basidiomycota > Agaricomycetes > Agaricales > Lyophyllaceae > Lyophyllum > Lyophyllum semitale. The sequence continues at coordinate 4,947 of JABCKH010007830.1, read as the reverse complement.
GATGTCAAGCTTCGTGCCTGAAATTAGGGTCATGGGGATGGATAGTTGGTACAAACTCACCAAAATTGTCAGGAACGTGTCTTAGGGCAGTGACCAGAGCTAAGTATTTATCAGATCGATGACAATGACATGTTTCTCCGGAATGTCAGAGAATAACGAACGCACAAAGCCCGACCTGTGGTGGGTGACTGAAAGCATAATTTATTGGATTTAGAGGATATGATGGGCCTCGCTTGACAGGAACAAGTTGAAGCATGCGGGGAGACGCGGGGACCGGAGGCCGGATGGCCCCTAGGCATACTTTGGTTGAGTTGGGTACCGCCAAATTGAAACAGACGTGATATGGAGTCCACTCAAAGTCCACTACTTGCTCCAACGCTTTGCATATAAGTCTACCCCGCTGAAGTGGGCTCGATAAACGCCGAATTGAAATGTTGGACGACGTGGAATTCAAACACCTGTCCTCATTCCAACTATGAACAGGTTTCACTGACTGGGAAACACTCACACGACGTTGCTTACTGGTCGAGCGCACCACTGCGGATGTATACTTACACTTGTGGCCACCATCAGTCTCCCTTCTTAGCTCGCTGGTAGAGCACGTCGCCGATATCGGTTCATGAGTGTCAGTGATGAGGTCAGTCGTCAATTCGGCTATGTAAAGGGACTTTAACTAAGCGCTCTTCCTTTTTCAGATTTTTTACGACTGATTTGCTGGTCAACCCACGTTCACACTGATAGACTTATAGCTCGCTAAATGATTTCTCACTTCTCATAGATACGCCGCCACCCCACGCCCTCCCTCTTAAGTCGATAGAGCGCGTCGCAAGTATGGAATAGTAAATGACGAGGTCGGTCGTTTCTGTTTCGTTCAAGTCGGCTAGAGGGAATGCCGCGTTGACGTGGACCTTTTTCTTCAACGGCTCCAGACGCAAGAAAACAAGATCGGCACGTAACAAACCCGGGAGATCTCGGGATGTTCTCAGGTACCACACGCCCTTGTACTTAAACTCCCTCTTAGCTCAGTGGGCTGCTGAACTCCAGTAAAAATGACGAGGTCAGTCATTCAAGTCGACTAGGGGGATTGTGGGGCAGCAACAACGTTTTGACTCTGCTCGAAGGATCCGCGGAATCGGGGCAGAACAAAATTAGAAGCGAAGCGCGGGCATTATCCAGAGTCGCAAGACTTGAACCGCACGCGCGCATTGCAATGAAGTTCCTTCTTGGCTCGGTGGTAGAGCGCGTCATTACCATTAGTGTTGGGGGAAATCATGATAATGCAATGACGAGGTCAGTCGTTCGATTCGGCTAGAAGGAATATCGTGATAGTAACACATATTTTTAACAGCTCGGCGAATCCACGTCTCATCTAGGCTCTGACAAAGTATATTATATATCGACATCAGAAGAAGCTCGGAAAAAACGAGCTGAAGACTCGGATCAGCATTATCTGGATCGTGTGCACATCAGAGTTACGCACTCCCTCTTAGCTCAGTGGTAGAGCGTGTCACTCGTATTAAAGGTTGGATGTGCACATGACGAGGTCAGTCGTTCAAGTCGGCTAGAGGGAATGTTGAATCCACCTTGTATTTTTCCTCTTGACAGGGAGTTCTTTTCCCTCAACGAGGGATTGTGATGCGCGTATCTAGACTACATGTCCTGCCTGCCGTTCGACCTCCCTCTTAGCTCAATGGTAGAGTAGTATTTGTGATTCAAGGACTTAGAATTGAATAGTATTTTGTGCAGTCCTCAAAGTTCATCGAGTCGCAACCTGCATGCTTGTACTGATGCCATCACTCGCTATCCATCTAAGCTCCCTCTTAGCTCAGTGGTAGAGCGCGTCACTAGTATTGAGTGTAGAATGTAGCTACATGACGAGGTCAGTCGTTCAAGTCGGCTAGAGGGAAATCGATGTGGGGTGACCTATGCAAACTTTTTCTAAATCTGGGTTGCTCGTTTCTTTCGTTCTAGGATATCGATTGGGTTCCTGACTCGATATATACCATACCTCGGGCTTGTGGTGTCCACCGTTACTGATCATAGTACCTACAATCCGAGCGCAACCATACCAATAGAGCACGGTATCCCTACTTCCTTGAACATATACAGTCGCCGCGCTGCGCACAATGGGATGGATGGGTAAACAGAAAACGAAAGCTTTGACTAAGCGGAAATGAGGACTGGCTCAAGCCTCAGATGTAAGCAGATCCAGTGTGCAATGAGTTGGCATCGCGGGACTCGAAGAACGATCAGTGTGGATCTAGGCGGGATGGATGGGCGAGGGCCAGGGGGTGAGGAGGGAAATTAATTAACATAGATGGGGGTATGATTGCGGCTGTAAATGCCGAGGAGCGCGCACTGCAGGAGGACAGACGACGAGACAACGCCGAGGCAGAGAATGGACGTCAAAGTAGCATTGTGATACTGGTACAATACGCAAGGGTGAACCTACCAATCCGATATCCAATCGTTGATCACAGCCCCAGCCTTCCAGTAAAAAGCTAACCACAGCAGGGAGCGCCCCTCCGCCTGTCTTTTTGCTTTTACGCGCACGGCGATCGACTCTCGTGCCCAGTCGCGGGTCTAAAGAGGGGTGCATATGCATAGTAGGTGGTGGTGTTGTGCGGGTGAGCATGGGTGCGGTTATCCCCTATGCTCTTTTCTCCGTCCTGCCCCTTTTCCTGACGCCCTACGCTATCAGTGGCGAATCGGCGGGATGGGCTCCGCGCGCACGGTGGAGAGGTCGACGGCTGAGTCGAGCGCTTCGTCGATTTCTCCGATCAAGACCCTGGATACAGGTGTCAGTCGGATGGAGGACGGAAGCGGTAGGAGCGTACACCATGTCGCCTTTGACGAGGTAAAGCCCGAGAGGGATCTCCTCGACGCCCTCGTCGAGACTGTAGACGCGCTCCCTGGAGTCGGAGAGGACGACATTGGACTTTTGGTCGAAGCCGGCCATGGTGCCGACGATGGCGCGGCCGTCTTGGAGGATGAGGAGGACACGGCCTGTGTGGTGTTAGCAAGGATAGGTAGGTTGGATAGGGAGTAGACTTACGGTCAACGTAGCCCTGCAGACTGGACATGGTGGGATGGAGAGTCCGGGGTCCTGTCTCGAGGCGTCGAAACTGGATCAAGCCGCACGTGCCGGACGCGTGCCATTGTATCTGTCGTCGGTCTGTCGCCGCTTGTCAAGACTCAACAAGTTGGCCCTGCTGGCCACCGGTCCGCCTTGCACTTTATCTGCCTCGTTTTCCCGTCCTTCCTTTTCGCTTCCCTCCCTCATGCTCAACGAAAAATCGTCGCCCCTGATGGCCCCCTCCGACCTCGAGATGGACGAGCTCACAAAGGAGACATACACTCCTCACACTCCCGTCCTCCCCTCCCCCGCCTCTGCCTCCCTGCCCGCCCGCCGCCTCACTGCGACCGCTATCATACCGATATGGATCCTGCTCTCCTCTAGCGTCATCATCTACAACAACTACGTCTACAACTCCCTCCACTTCCGTTACCCCGTCTTCATCGTCACCTGGCACCTCACCTTTGCCGCCCTCGGCACCCGTGTCCTCCAGCGCACCACCCACCTCCTCGACGGCGCCCGCGACGTCCACATGGACGCCGCCCTCTTCACTCGCCGCATCCTCCCCATCGGCATCCTCTTCTCAGGCAGCCTCATCCTCAGCAACACCGCGTACCTCTACCTCAGCGTCTCCTACATCCAGATGCTCAAGGTGTGTTCCTCTTTGTCCTTATCCTGATTGTGATGCATCGTTGACACGCATGGCAGGCCTTTACTCCAGTCGCGATTCTGCTGATATCCTGGACCTTCCGCCTCCAAGACCCGAACAAGAAACTCGGCCTCATCGTCGTCATGATTTCCTGCGGCGTCGCCCTTGCCTCGCACGGCGAGCTGCGTTTCCACCTCGGTGGCTTCCTCGTCCAGGCCGGGGCGGTTCTGGTCAGTCCCCCGTTGTCGTATAAAGCGCTTACTCTTTTCTTACGTCCGACGTCGACTTTTGCCTTGATGCTTCTTTTTAGTTCGAGGCCTCCCGCCTAGTCCTCATCCAGATCCTCCTGCACAACCTCAAAATGGACCCCCTCGTCTCCCTGCACTACTACGCACCCGTCTGCGCCCTTATCAACCTCTGCATCCTCCCCTTTACCGAAGGTACGTCCCCTTCTAAGTATAGCATAGGATACCCTCTCATTTCCACGCTCACACCCGCCACAGGCCTCGCGCCCTTCCGCGCCCTACACACCCTCGGCCCGCTCGTCCTCCTCACCAACGCCGGCGTCGCCTTCCTCCTCAACGTCGCCGCCGTCTTCCTCGTCGGCGTCGGCAGCGGGCTCGTCCTCACCCTCGCGGGCGTCTTCAAGGTATGCCCCCTCCCCTCCTCTTTTTCTCTCTTCCCCACGTGTGCTGATGCGTGTGTGTAGGATATCCTCCTTATCTCCGGCTCGGTGCTCATATTCGGCAACGCGATCACCCCGCTGCAGGTGTTTGGGTACTCGATTGCGCTTGGTGGGCTCGTGCTGTTCAAGACCTCCGGCGGGAAGTAATAAGCAGTCAGAGCTGCGTCTGCGGAGGGGAGCCCCGCGGGAAAGACGCGGGAGAGAAGACGATCGATCGATGGGCCCGCCAAACATAAAAATGGACTAAAAATGGCCGCCCGTATTCTATACACAGACGTCTACGCGGCGTTCTTTCTTTTATTATTACTTTGGGACTCGGCCTTGGACTTGGACTTTGCGCTGTCTGGTATAATTGGCCCCTGGGGTGATACTGATACTGATACTGTTTCTGACAACTCTCCATCCATACTCTTGTACTACTCACCGCTTTCCCCCCCCCCCCCCCCCCCCCCCCCCCCCCCCCCCCCCCCCCCCCACCCCCCCCCTTCCCTCCCCCCCCTCCCCCCCCCCCCCCCCACCCCCCACCCCCCCCCACCC
>JABCKH010007829.1:0-26774 GCA_018851285.1 Lyophyllum semitale | reverse complement strand
GATAGGCATACGGCCTTGCCCACAAACCCCCTCGATTTTGTCCGGAAAGGGAGGTAGGCTGTCGGTCCAAAAAGCCCAAAAAGTGTCCGGATAGGGAAACAGCCTCCGAGGGCATTCACCGGGGTCCTCCTAATTGTCGTAGCCTCGAGGAAGAGAGGACTGTGATCATGATCCGCAATTGGCGGTATTGTTGCCGCCGCTCAGCTCTGTTCGGCTCGGCTCGGCTTTCTCGGCTTTTGCCGCAAAGTCGCTCCAGAGTCCAGTTGCCCGGCTCCCGCTCGGCTTCGGCTTAGCCGCCGCTCATCATCCAAATCAAGACAAAACATGGTATCGTGCACACCTCCATATTTGCTTATTGTTAGTTGGTAAAAGAAGAAATATATCACCTTGATCCTATGCCCATACATGCGAGAAATTGCGATGTAGGAGCAAGAATCTCAGAAAATTCAAGGGACTGCCAGACTCATCACGTGGCACTGATTATCTTTTGTATCTTATCAAAATTTACCGCCCCCGCCGACTCTGAGTCTCTGAGCTGGAAACTAGGCAGGATCAATCGAGGATGAGAATTTCCTTTATTTGAAAGCCCATCTTGACCTAAATAAACAACTTTGGAGGTCTGTTTAATGTGTGCTGAGAAATGGACGTCAGAGCGGTCGCTCGAGCCGGAGAGCGAAGCGGCGGCATCACGGCCCGGTTTCCTTAATATTAATATCCTCCTCGAGGCTTCTCGAGGATGCACCCCTCGGTGGTCCCATTCTTCGGATTCTTGAAAGTTGACCGGAGCTTCTGAGCTTCGCAGACTATGTCATTCTTCCACTATAAGTACATCTGACCCTTCCCTGGTCGCTGGCCTTAAAGGCTTCTTCTGAGGACGTCTCTCGTTGCTTAGAACCCGTGCTGGATATGTTGTGAGTTGACCCTCTGTATATGACAGGCCATCTCCTACATTTTAACAACAGGCACCGATGGCTGAATTGTTCGATGCTTCCCTGGATCCACCTATTCCGAGTCGTATTATTTTACTACTGGGGCGTTCAATTATCTCTTGGAGGTCAAGTCAACGTGACTATCGATGACACTGATCCATCTATACTCTACCAGCCTCCTGAATCGTGGCAAGCGAGCTCAGCCGCATGTTCAACATGTTTAAATCCCGACGTCAGGAATGCCTACCTTGGTACGTACCACGACGGCACACATGCAAACACACAGCCAGCGGCAGCTGGAAACGAGGGAAAAGGGAAGGAGCAATCGGGGCCAGGAAAGCATCGTTATGCGAGGGCCCTCCTCCAACATGAAGATTCGGGAGCGTTTGATAAGAATGTGACAGTCGAGTTCCATTTTACTGGTCAAAATATCTCGCGATTGGAGGAATATTGAGTGTACTAACTTCTTCGTCCCTCAGGCACCGCGGTGTATCTTTATTGTATACAGCCACTATCTATCCCTCTTGTGGATACCACACCGACTGCCATGAATCTCACATTCAACCTTGATAATCACACATACGAAACATTCCTCCACCAAGGCTCTGACACGGCAAGTTCGGGCTACCTCCCTGGGGTCAATGTCTACAACAAAACTGACCTCCCCGAGATTCCGCACGTTCTACAAGTGGACGTCGGACCAGACTCCGTCTTCCTATTCGACTACATGATCTATACACGGAGCAATTCCTCCTCTCCTACGTCTCTATTGGCACACACCCCAAGCCAAAGCGTCAGCCCGTACGTCCCATCCCCGTCTAATCCTCGGCAAATCTGCCTCCCCTATCTCTTCATCTCCTTCCTATCCGAACTACGGTATCGGAACTGATCATTTGACCTCAATCCAGAAGCACCAAAAGCCGTAAAATCGCAACGTTCGTCGGAGCAATAGGGGGCAGCCTAGGCGTGTTCGCCCTCATCGCCATGGGTTTGGCATTTAGCATCATCACGCGCCGGAGAAAGTACGAACGGCACGAACTTTCCAGCTTCTGCGCCGAGTCCTATTTACGCTCCAACGGTCCCGATGACCCATCGCCAGTGATAGGCTCCGCGCCCTTCGTGCCGAGATATTTTCCAGGCACTCAGCTCCCCCCAGCTGACCCCTCTTCATATGTCAAATCGGTAGCATCAGCATCATCTGAGTCTGCTGTATCGCACACAGTGGCACCCATGGTCTCGTCCTCGGTATTGCCGGTTTCATACCACGGTACTACTAGATCCTACGCCGATGTCCCTCCTACATCGCCATCGCCGCTGCCATTTGGCACCTCGCAGCCTCAGGAAGGGCTGTCGCAGCCCAGGACCATCCGACACGGTTGAAGATGCTGAATTTGAAGCCGCAGAACCGCACGAGCCTGGCGCCCGTACCCTGACCCTTTACCGCCAGCACCGCCCGCGGAAGGTCAGACACGACGCCGGTCCCAGGATATTTCCTCGTACACACACGGATAATGTCATTTCCCACTCCCAGAATTGTATCCAGTCTATACCTCAATTGTATTCTATTCGCTTTGTGGATTTAGGTCTATGGGATGCGAAGCTCGTTGTGAACGCAAGGGTTCAATATGCAGCATTCCCCGGAGATACCACGGATCTAAGTGGCTCAAAAGTATGCCGCTCACCAAATTAATTTGATTCGGAAACTAGGGAACACAACGCATGTGTGATAAAAGTTAAAATCAAGGTTCCTGGTTGCGGTGCCCCTCCGACTTTCTATGGCCAAATCCTCTCACGGGTGGTTCTAAGCCCTCGAGTTTGAATAGAAGTCGGGGCCATTAAAAGGCAAGCAGTCAGGTGGCGGGTTGGTCCTCTCTGTGCTTGAAATGATCATGCTTTACTTTCCAGCTGTAAGACAGTCGAAAATGCCTTCACGGACCGTTCATAGCTGAGGCGTCGAGGCAATTGTCTGCCGGCTATGTCTATGAAGGGCGACTCGGAACGGGGGATGACAACAGCGTTCAATAAAGCAGCAGTCTATGTGCGGGCGTCTAGCAAAGAAAGGACATCATACCAATCTTTTAACCTCTTCTACCTTCTTGACCATCTGATCTTTGGTCTCCTCTGCCGTCGTCTCCAGTGCGGCCATAGTTTCCTCGGCCATATCCTCCACCGCCTTCACAATCTCATTGGCCCTCACCTCGACAAGCGAAGCCTTCTCGGGGTTCTCCCCAACACGCCGAATACCATCATGCTTCAAGTTCCAGCCAAAGGTCTCCTTGAGCTTCAACCCCGTAACCTCCTGAACCTTATCCACCGCCACCTCTGCCTCGCGGTTCACCCACTGCCGACCGTTCTGTGACACCTCTTTGATGCGCTCCCATGTCATCCGGGTGTGTGCATTCGCGACGTCATGCTTCTGCGCTAGCGTTGGGAAGTAAGCCTCTTCTAACGAGCCGAGGTACGATGTGAGGTTTGCCGTGGTTTGCGGGAAGAACTGTTCCGCGGAGGCAAAGAGGAATATTGGTGGCAGAAGAAAACGGGTGGGAAGGCTCCGATTGCGCGCCAATATGGATCCAGTGAGAGTGGCCACGCCGACGTAGAGAAGGCCGGGAGTCAGTGATTCGTTGGGAGAAATTATACTTTTCACGCGGTCTGCAATGGTATATATTGAGTGAAAGCCTTCGCATAGTAGCTGGTACGCACTTTCAATCGCATGTTCGACTCCAATCCATCTTGATATCACGCCTTGGACTTGACTGTGTGCTTGGCGGTAAGCCTCGGTGACTTGTCGCCGCGCGAGTGCGATCTTCTGCTCCAACGGTGATGCTACCTGCACCAGGAGAATCTCAGAATCTGGAGTTGGGTATAGTGAGGGCTGCAATAGTACTTAAAGCCATGAACGAATTACGCGACTAATAAAACGTACCTTTTCCCGTTCCGGTGAGTTGTGCAACGCAACACCTGTGGCTGCCACCGAGGCAGAGAGAAGCGTCCTTCTCGGCTACAATTCACAATATACTTAGTTCAAAACTTAAGTTTGTAAACTGAGGCTCACCAGCAGTCGAGAGGATGCTCGAAACATGAAGCGTAATGGTCGACAGAAAATACAGGTTCTCCGTCGGGATTCAGCGGGCGAACTGATTTGGTCAATATTTGGTTTAGACGGTTTGGCACAACAGTCGCGTACCCTTTTTGGTCTCGCAATCGACTAGAAAAATAGTTCTATAATTACAAGTAAACTGAGTATCTACAATGATTTCGTGAGGTTACGTAGACCCTACGATACAGTTGGTACTAAGTACCATATGACAAGGTATAGAGGTATATAAGTGCTATACGTTATTTATTATTGCGAAATAGCAAACAAGGCGAGATTCGCGGAACAGCGAGCTTCAGACGATGGAAAACGGACATTGGATGCCAACAGCATATTGCTGTTCGAGCTTCTTCTCAGCCCGCCTGATGTCATCCGCCCACTCGACCCAGTATGGGGAGTTAGGATCTTTGGCGAGCTCTGCGCAACAGTCATGGCATTTGATATAGTATGCTGAGCTTGCAGGTCCGTATTCCAGAAGTAAACTGTTTCAGAGTTCCTGTAAGTTCCGGACCATGACACCCTATGAATAAACTCACAATTCTGGAAGGGTTTCGCCAATAGCGTCCAGGTCGCCAGGAGGCAGACAATCCTCACAGAACGCTTGAGGGCATGTTCGACATCTACACAACGAGAGTTCAAGGATTGGCTTGACTGGTTATCCGAGCTGGGAGACATACCTGAACAACATCCCTCCTGAATCGCTCGTATTCCTGTAACAGCCAGCACAGCTGTGTTGACTACATGACACCGTCGGGCGACGGACCTCGGCGAGTGTCAAACCTCGGCATTTCGCATGGAAGACTACAGTTATGTCAACTTCAACTTGAAGAAAACCTGTTTACGAGCGACGACCTACCTCGAGGGCAATATGGACACATCACCAGTTCACCTCCATCGCGACAATGGATGCACCACTCTTCAGACTCGAATTTCTTCCTTTGTTGCTTGACAGGTTTCGCGACTGTCGGAGCAAGCTATAATTTCCTCATCAGTCCTGTATGCAATATCTAAAAAGTGGGAACTCAGTGCTACCGTCTCGGGAATCGGGGAAACAATAGACGTCATCCCGCCCATCTTGACCGTCCGATTGATGTGGGCACGCTTTGCGAGGTTCTGCCACTCCTGCGCAATTTCCGCGTTGGACTGCTGCTTGTTCACCAGCTTGCCCTCGAAAAGGCGTGACTGGACTTGCGCAACCCCGCTCAGTAGCCTACGTTCTTCCTCCTCGGCGTCCAGCATCAACTGCTCGTCATCCACACCCACGTCCTCCTTAAGATCCTTCTTCATCTTCGCATCACGTTTGCTCTCGAGGAACTTGGAGTGTTCCAGAATATCACCCAGGCTCGCATCCAGGAATCGCGCCAGGTTCATGCCGTTCTCCGAATGCGAAAGCGCGCTGCTACCTTTGCGAAGGATGTCCATGAGTTCGCTCGAGCCAAGGGAGGTGCTGTCTGTAGAGGAAGCATTGTCGGATCCCATGATTTTAACGGACAAGAAAAGCTTGCGGCGGATTCGGTCAAGCATTTGGTCTTCAACACTGCCTTGACAAATGAGGCGGTATACCTTAACCGAGCCTCAATATAGGATCGAGCATTGTCAACGTATGAGAACTTACCTTCACGACCTTCGTCTGGCCAATTCGGTGGGCTCTAGCAATGGCCTGGAGGTCATTCTGAGGATTCCAATCTGAGTCGCACATGATGACAGTAGATGCTTTCGTCAAATTGATACCTAACAAGCCGAATCAGGTGACGGTCCCAAATGGATAGTAGGAAAGGCTACCGAGACCGCCAGCTTTCGTCGAGATTAGGAAGACCTTGTAAGCTGGGCGAAGATTTTGTTTTCAATCGCCGAAGCGTCATCGTGCAATAGAAGAATTCTTACGGGACACTTCCTGCTGGAACTAAGAGGAATTCAATGGAGCTGACGGCCGTATATGGATCAGTTAACTTACCAGCTTGATATCTAGAGCACGGCGCGGTCGTCTTGTAGAACCGTCCAGGCGGGCATAAGGAATAGATCGCAGAGCCATGAAATCTTCCAGTAGATCAAGCATCCTAAGTACCAGTGATAAGTACTGGAAATGCGCGCAGTCAAAGGGACCGAGCTAACCCAGTCCATTGCTAAAAGTGCAAGACAACCGTGAGCGATTGGTAGGCATAAAGAAGACGAAAGTGTGCTCACTGAGAATATCAGCACCCGTTCGCCTTTCGGAAGTATGTCGGCGAGTAGCTTGTCAATGGCAATCAGTTTCGAGGACGCTGATACAATGTGTTCAGCGATCTCATATGGTTCTGGCTCAGCATTGGGCAGAAGGTATGGACTAGAAAATACGATATTCATCAATGTCTATACAAGTCGCGTGGATCACTCACTGGTCGCAGACTTTTCTGAGTTGCATGAGCAGGTTCATCAACTTATTCCATTCTATAAAGCATCATCGGTCAATGGTTTTTATCCTTGACGCAGTCTCAAAACATACGCGCTCCTTCCACCTTCCCAGTCTCCGTCTGATTTTCAAGATTCGAAAGCACCTCTCTTCGCCCGCGGTCGGCAGCCTCGTCTTCCAGTTTTATCGACGCACTGTCAGTGAAAATCTTCTTCAAATCCGGTGTGTCCATCTTGGTGAGAAGTCGGTACGTCCAGAACCGCTGGGCCTCGGTCAACGGGATGAAAACCGTAAGTTCTTCCCTGGGAGGAACATCGTCTCCTGCTACGACGGCCTTGGTGCGACGGAGCATAATCGTGGAGATGAGTTTTTTCGCCGCATTAAGGAACGGGATGGCGTATGAGCCGCGCTCGATGTTGAAGGAGTCCTTGAAAAGTGATTGAGAGGCTAAGGTGAAAACATTTGGAAGAAGCCAGTGGAGCAGAGCCCAGAGCTCGACAAGATTGTTTTGCACTGGCGTTCCTGTGAGGACTTTAAAAACGAGTTAACGGCATTTCGGATATAGACATAGCGATCAATTCACGTAGTCTGTACAAGCTCCCCAGACCCTGGACTTTCTGTGCCAAAATTGTGTCAGAGTTCTTGATCTTATGGCCTTCGTCAAGAACGCAGTATGTCCAGCGAAAGCTCTTGAACCACTGATCTTCAACGACATACGTGTCGTAGGTGGTGAGCATGATGTCAAAATTACGTTCGCCACGAAGCGAGTGCTTTAGGCGGTCGCGTTCGTTCTGCGGACCGTGAAAACGCATTACACGCATGGATGGTAGCCAGCGAGCGGTTTCCTGCGAAGGGATGTTGTTAGCAAAATCGTCGCGTGAAGAGAAAAGGTTGAACGAACCGCTTCCCAAGAGGAGAGAACTGATAGAGGACATATCACGAGATGAGGGTCATGCTGGCCTACATAATATCGGAACTCCAATACTTGATCAAATTACATTTATAGACGCGCACCTGGTACATTTTCCTTGATATATGCGAAAAGCGATAATGTCTACACGTTGGAAAGGTCAGTTACAACATCTCTGTGGCAGCGCACTTCCACAAACTTGAAGGGTTTTTCCAAGTCCCATCCTGTGATAGAAATTAGTTACTCCACGCCACAAATACGAAAGGAAGAGGAACATACTCGTCGCCCAGGATACAATTCATCCCTGTCATCATTTAAAAAGAGTAATCAGGGAGAGATTTAGACAACATACCATTATTATACATAGCTATCAAGAAGGAGAGTCCATCCAGCTAAGGAGTAATAAAATCAGCGTTTGCCATCCCGTCTCGTTTTAGCAATAAATACGCACCTGGTAGTCCTTCATCTGCCCCGCCTTGATGAGATTCGGCTGCTCATCTAGCGCATGCGTAGGTCTGAACGAAATTGGCCCTTGAAGATTCCGCTCCATCTCCTTTTGCAGCTGCTCGAAAAAAGCGCTGTTCGTGGGCAAAAGTGGTTCAATCACGTCCCGGTGGCAGTAGAGCCACTTTTTCCTCGCGATATCGCGAGCTTCCCTCCTCTGATTCAAGACACCAGTTTGCTATAACGAGAAAAACAGAAGCGCATATGATGTAGCGCGGAATCACCAAAAGATAACAAGAGACTCACAGCCTTCTTCTCGTCCAGTTTCAATTTTTTGGCTGCATTTTTCTCATTTTCTAGCGCAGAAGTCGAGAGCACCCTTTTGCGAGGCTGAGATTTTGGATTGGGTGCAGTAGTTGGGAGTGACTGGCGTGGCCGAAGAGAACGTCGCAGGCCCGGTCGGATTGCCGGCGTGTTGTCGAGAGGAGAAGCTGACGCGTAGAACAAATCAGCACTGGTTGTGGCAAGGATATCAAGTTCATCGTAGTCCATGTCATCGGCCATGGCTGAGGAAAATATAGAAGCAACAAGAGCTAGCAAATTTCGGATTTACCGTGATTAGGGCCGGTCATTTCGTGTTGACTCGGCTAACAGAGCCTGCCAGTGAGCTCGAGAGCGACGTTCAAACTTTCACCTTTTCAAAAATCCGTTACCAATCAACCAAGTAATGGGTTCCTCTGTTCATACATAACTTACAAGCACTTTAGATGATTTATCCTGGACGACTCTATAAACTGCGTCCTGCTCCGCGGCCGAATCAGCTGGCATGATGAGGCTTCGTCTGTAAACTTTTCAACCAATCTCCGTCGCGAATAGCCCCCTCCAATGCGCTACAGGGAACATCATGGTCAGCGTTGAATACGTATGAGACAATCTTATCGATGATAGGGTAGGAGAGTCCGGGGTTGGTTAACGCGATCTCCAGTGCCTCGAAGACATGAGATTGTCGAGTAATATCAGCGTTATGGGGATCAATTGCCGAGTAAATGGAGAGATAGAGGTCCCGATGGCCTTGCAATGTCTCTGGTGATTCTTCGACCTCGAACAAGCTTGAGCATTCCGAACCGCCTGGTTGAGAACCGTCAGATCGCGACCCTTCCGTTGGCCCATGGTATCACTGGCGACTGTGTCACCGTTGACTGCAGCATTGTCGATGGCAGCACTATCCGCAACATGGTCTTTGGACTCCTCCATTTCTGGCTGACGCCAAGCGTAGAGAGACGGATCCCAATCCCTGGTAATCCAAGCTGGATACCTGGCAAAGCCGCCCAATCTTGGGCCCACCGCTACTCCATCCCAGTCTATAAAGCCTGTGACTAGGAATGACTTGGGATCCACGAACACGTTTTGGGAGTCGAAATCTGGATGAGAGAGGACGAAAGGTGCACCATCGTACTTGGGATCCAGCAAAGAAAGCGCGAATAGGCGCAGAAGGTAGAAGAAGGGCACGTTTATTGAACGGTTTGGAGTGTCGATCAGGGATTGAACGAGATGTGAAAAAAGCGCGTGGGTGGTGGTGTATGGCCCAGTCTCCTCTGCGACGGCGGCGCCACTTTCGGACGCATCTTTCACCATTCGATACGGGCCTACGAAATAGGTTCCGGAGTCCTCATCGTACCGAAGCTGACCCATTTTGTCGAATTCAAGAGCCTTTAGCTGCGACATATGGCTCGCAATCTGCTCGAAGATGCGTCTACGTACGACATCGTCAACAATATTCTGGTCGGTCCATATATCGGAGAGTAGTACGCCTTCAACAAAATCCATGAGCATATATGGCATGCCTAGTTCGTTTTCTGAGGAGACGTCGTAAGCGTGGATGGCTGGAATCGAGATGTTTGTCGACTGGCGAATGAGGCGGACGGTGTCTATGGTACTTTGCATGACAAGCATATCGAAATTTTCAGGATCCGGTACACGAGCCACCCATTTCCGTCCGTCAGGGAACGTCAAGGGATACACAAGATTGTATGAACCTCGCATTGGGGGAGTTTGTACAGTGACGTGCTCGGATTTTCCATGGCGACGTGCAAGATCTTCCAAGGCGGGAATTGACACCCGTTCAATCAACACTGCGAAGTCGGACTTCGAGGACACCGAAGACATGGAATCAGATGTATCAGTGACTAGAATGAAGTCTGAGGTTCCAGGACGTAATCCGTCAGAGAATGACCCAAATTGTGATGATTGTGCGTACCAGCCAACCGCTGCGGGATATTATCAGATCCTATACTTTTCAGCGAAATGTGGCGCGAGGAGTGGCGTGGAGGAGTTTAGTTGGTAATTGGTAGGGAGTAGCGCCACTTGAACTTTAATAGCCACTCGGAACTCCGATCTACTCTGATGCGCCAATCAGGCATCTATTAAGAGGCATGGTCTGTCGCGTCCATCGACGAGAGATATCGGAGGGAACATACTTAACCCCCTTCAGCGAAAATGTCGGATTCCCTTCGACAGAAATCCTGTTTTCTAACGTCTCGTATACGCTTGTAGTAGTGCTACAAACAGCCTCATGCCTCCTCCTCGGCCTCCTTGTCCGAGTCCTCAATTATATGTTCTTCTTCTGCATCATCTATCCCTAACCCTCGCCTCCCAGCATACTATCCAAGCTGTTGCCATCTGAATTCTCCTCTCTCAGTTTACTCTTCTGATTCTGAATGATTCTCCATATCTTCCGCAACAGGTCCATCTCGTAGATCCCAGCGCACCTTTTTCACGATCCCCCGAAGCTCCTTGATCTGATTTTCTTCCCTTGTCCCGGAAACGCGCTGGGGATGCAGGATACACAGCTTTAGAAGCACAGCCCCGCGCTTGCGCCGTTCCCGCAAACATGTCTTCAGAAACTTCAAGTTGAGATGATCCTTGTCCTGCGAGAAGTTCAAGAGGCAACCCTCCACCGTTAAACTGCGAAGAGATGTGAAACGTAGCCTGCCAGGTTTCAGAGGCCTTTGGGATGTGTCTGCGTGCTCGTCCAGGATACCATCCCACAACGCCTCCACAAGTTCAGGCATACTCCCATCGACACGAATGGTCTGCAATGTCGCAATGTCACCGAAGTCCTTCAGCCACCAAGCCCTGCAGAACCTAGTTTCGATGACATGCAATGATTCCAGTCTCGTCATTGTGAGGACATTCACTATCCCGTGTAGTGCTATAGAGTTACAATCACCACTGGGCGTGGTATACGTCTTCCTGTGCCTGTGGAATTGCCGCGTCATGGTAAGACTGATAATAGGTATGTCGGATGGTGGATGCAGGCATGTTCCTGGTTGTCCCCGGGCTGTAAGCTGGAAGACGTTTTCTGAGACTTGGCGCACTTCAAGACACCTCATATGACTAGCGTGCCTGGCCAGTACTGCACCTAGGCGGCAGAGGGAAGCGGAGTCTTCCGAGCACTTGTACGCTGCAAGACATGGAGTCTGATGAACAACTTTGATAGCTGTAGTGATGGGATGGACTAAGCACGAGAGAAAGACGGCGCAGCTCAGGATAGAAGAATGATTTATCTCGAAATAATGCAGCCAAGGAAGATATGTAAGATGTTCGAGAGCTGGCACTCTAACCTCAGCAGCATCGTACTGATAAGAATTGCTCAGGACAAGAGTTTGGAGGTTAGGAATCGTTTTGAGTATCGATATGAATTCAGTAACGGGTGGACTGCCTTGATAATATCTGTTCTTCAGGATGAGAGTGGTTAGGCCAGTGAGTATAGGTACATGCCCAACCACGTTACACTCTTTGAGTTCCAGAATCCTGAGCTGGGGCGCGTTGCCGTCGAACAAGGTCTCTGGCAGTAGGGGGGGACAAGCGGGATTCCAGCTGACGGTAAACTTTTGAAGACGTGGAGCAGGTTGCGAGAGGCTGGAAAGCAGAATGGACATCGTGTCCGAAAAGCGACTAGCCTCAGAGAGGCTGAGCTCTCGAACTCGATGGATTTCTCCCAAGGCGTGCTGGAAACCCTCATGAGCCTGCTGATGGTGCACGCTTCCATTAAAGTGCACGCATAATAACGCTGCTCGTGAGCGAGAGAGTAATGCAGCCAAGCAGTCTGGATTATGTGTGAATGAGATATGGCCCCATAACCCCGGACAGTCCAGAGCAACGCGACGCCAATGGCAGCATACATACGAAACATTAATCCAGGTGAGGTCCCCATCGTGAGACAAGAGCTTTGCGTTCCATTGGAAGATTGTGGATAAGAGTTCCGGGGGCAGTCGCGCAGTTATGCTCAAGGAGTTATGTCGCATTTTCAGGGCCCGAATAGATGCTTCCAACGCATCAATTTCATGCCGAATTTGTGCGTAGGCTGCCTGCTTGATTTCTGGGCTGCTGTGGCAGGACACGCTAATGTTTGCATTGGTGATTTGGAGGTCTATGGGCAGTAGATCAATCAACGTCAACATCCATATTTGTCGGGATACTGCCACGTACCATGCATTTGTTTCTCGCTGAAGATAGATTTCGTCATGAAGGCTGTCCCTTCTGCCAGTTTGAAGACTCGTCGTTCAAAAATGGTGTAGCGGCGAGTGCACAGCCACTTGTGACCTTCATGCAATTTATAATTGATGAGATGAAACCTCCTCAAGAGCCTCTCTCCTATACGACTGCAGGACAAAGCTTATGCTGTGTTATCCTTGTTATCCTCGCACTTGATTGAGACCACTTTCATGTGTTCTTCATATGCTGACGCGAAGTGTGGTTTCCGAAGTTCGAAGACGTGGCTCCTCTACAAAATCTACATCATCTGGAATAAAACCTTCATCTTCATCTACAGTGCGGGTCACTCAATGATGGCCTCCAGAAGCGATAATTCCGGCCTTGCTTTTCCGGTAGGAATCAGTCTTGTTGGCCCAGGTATACATGCCGTAGCCTGATAGATTATGTTAACACACTTGGTAAGAAAAGGCAGAGGAGTACAGTCCAGAAGAGAAACGAGATGTTTTGCATCAGCCTCGAGGGATGGCCTGATGTACACGAGCGTGGATGAGGCGGGAAAAGCGCCAGAGCTGTTGTGCGAAGGGAAGGGAAGGAAATGTAAAAGGAGAAGAATCTTTCACTCACCCAGTCCGAATGGAATCAACCAGAAGATTAGCTCGCCTGAGAGCCTGCGGTACCCGTTGAAAATGTAGCTACGGAGCATATGGGGCGCGGCTTTTGACTGATTGGATGATATTGCTGTTGCGTGGTGTATTCAGTTGCATTGCGTGCGTTCGTCCCAGCGAAGGAAAGGATCACATTCGATACGATGTGTAATGTTGGGGTGCGCACGAAATAAGTTGGGTAGGTTATGTGAGGAAAATGGACAGTCAGAAGAGTATTAGATACAGCTGAAAGAGCTCGCACTGTATTGCACAACGCCTTTTTGCCTGGAGCCCGATTTGTCGCCCCACCATAGGTTCTACAATCCACAATTAGTTCCCTAACCCCAGACAGGAAATGTTGGACTTACATAGACCTTGGCTATGTGGTTCGCAGGCGTCCAAATAGCGTTGTAAGTTGAGCCGAACAGATAAATTGCAGTCCAGAGTAAGGGATAATTGGAGAAAATGAGAGTGAGTTGGGAGAAGAACGCCAAGTCAGTCAGTCTTTGCTGATCATATCAAGCTATAATCGAGGAACATACGTCCAGGCATCTCGCTGAGACGCGCAATGGAGGGCCTCATGATTAAAAAGTTGAGGTAGGTGTTTTGGTGGTGGTGATGAGCTCGCACTTGGATGGTGGCAAACCGATTTAGTCCGGAGGACTCGAGAATACACACAACCAAAGTGTGCCACGTGCGTCCTCGACCTCCGTCACTTCACCTCCATCGTCCACGTCGCCGATAACTTGCTTGCGCAGTCACTCGTTTATATCCCGGGTCGAGTTGGATTAACCAACGGTATAATTCCTTTAACTGCACCTCACTCTGTTGCTCAATTATCTCGTTCAGGCCCCTTGAATTCTCAGTACCTCGCATTCAACAAGTGAACCCGCAGGGATGATTTCACACGATACCCTATATACATTGGCCAACACCCTTGGTGTACTGGCAATGGTCACAGCTGTTGGGTATCACTTTTTAGCTGTCAACGAGAAAACTCTCTCCGGTGGGGAGGTCAAAAAGACGAAGAAGAATTGAATAGAGGTGGAGGGTGCGAAATCAGTCTCGCAAAGTACGTCTGGAGTCATCGTTCGTCGATGCCAACGGGTTTCACACATGTGCCTCAACAGACATCAGCACATTTTCTTATGTTGTACCTATTAAAATATCAAGCAGACATCTAATCTCAATGTCATTCACTGCTTCAGTTCTGGGCCACAAGCCTTCTACCAATTGCCGTGTCTTATACGACTTCATTGCTAACCCACCGATGCCATACAAGTTGAGGTCCAAGCTTCAATCAAAATTGACTCTTTGAAAGACCCAATCTTCCTCAAGCTACGTTCTTGAACCATCCCGAACTTCATTCGGTCCAAGATGTGCCGTCAACCTCTTGAATGTTTAAAACAGTTCAGGTATCCGTGTACATCATAAGCACCGAATATGAATCATTAATCAAGATATATCTTTCGCATTTATTACTTGTACGAGAACGAAGATGCGCTAAATTTCGACAACGTACTGCTCTCCCGGATATATGAATCGACAAATGATGTATCCTGAGCAACAATCCCAATCTTGTCCCATTGAACCCGCCACACTTGGGAATCCACACAAGTTCTTGTTTTTCCTGACTAAACGACGCTTTCCAACAACTTTCACGTCTTTGTAAAAGAATGCTTCTTCCCCGCCCCACGGATGATCTGCTCCATCAGCAGCATAACACCTGCCATCTTGGTGTACGGACCGTAGGCCATGTACATTCGAGGCGTTCTTGGTCGGTGAGTTTCTTGTGGGTAATCTCTCTCCCGAGAACTTCGCTGAACACCGCTACGGCCTGAAAGGTAGAATATGAGGATAGACAGTCTTCGAAACGCGTTCGCGGCATATCTCATCATAGCTATACAGTTCTGGACCAACGAGGATGTGATCTGTGTTGTAAGTGTTCTCGTCGACCAGGGCACTGAAGGCTACGTCGACGATACCATCGATGGATACCAAAGGGATGTGACCATTCTGCGTAGCAGACTTTATGACGTCCTCGTCACGAATGGTGTGTAAGAAGTGTAGGCCAGGAAGACCGAAATTACCTGTGTATTCAGAACTCCATCAGGACGTACTGTCAAGAAGACCAATTGTGGAATGCATACCAATGAACCATGTCGGTTTCAAGACGCAATAGTCGACCCCAAGCTGGAGGATATATACTCATGGACCTTCCCCATCGCCTCCGAGCCCACGGCTGTAGAGCTCGCACTGGCTAGAACGAATCTCTTCACCCCTCTGGCGACGGAAAGGTCGATGAAAGGCTTGGTCGCCGCCAGCATGTCCTCGGTTGGCGGACAAACAATGTAGATGCGGTCGATAGCGGGATCGACCTTGAATGGGCTCTCGTGGGTCGAGGCGTCGAGCCAGTCGAAGTGGACATCCTGGAATGGCTCCGGGACGGAGCCTGACCGCGAGGTCAACAAAACGGAGTGGTTCGCATCTTTGAGACGCTGTGCGAGGCGCAAGCCGGTGTTGCCAGTTCCGCCAGTGATCAGGATGGTCACTTGGACTGGGTTAAGATAGGAATGAGTGATAAAGAAGGATGGGCTGTCGAGCTTGTAGAGAATCTCACCTCTTATATCACTATAGGGAGTGAGCTTAGGAATCCTTCGTGGAGATGATGACTGCCAAGGCGTCGCATACGTGCGCAATTGGGCCGTTATAATTCGTCAGCCAAAGCCAAACGTGTGCCATGCATTCTGGCATTGACTGGCAGCGATCTCCGCGATACTCGTACATCGTTGCATGGACGCGAGGAAAGCCATGAGTCAACGTTCGGAACCGTCAGGAGAGTTCTACGAGAGATTGAAATGAACTGCTAGAGCCGTAAAAAAGGCTAGTGGTGCTAGTATTCTGTTTGGGTATTAGTCTCGTAAATCCCACAAGGTGTCGGTTGGTTGAAGCATGAAAGAGTCAAAGTCTACAGCAAGTTCTCGCGCCGAACAGAGACCACCAGTATCTTTATTGCCAAGGAATGTGGACGAGTAACAAACATTGTAGGCTGAGTAAGGCTTCACGCGCTTTGTCAGTGTTCTTAGCGAGGGGCGTCCGAGATGGTGTTGCTTGAACGATGAATACGAGCTCGCTTGATCGAAGTTTCGCCACTGTAGTACAGTACACGAATTGAAAGACTTTGCGCAAATGTTTCATCATCACTCCTCGCCAGCACAGTAACAAACCTACAACCGCCGCGGAAGAGTCAGACTTTCGCAACCGGGCGTACCTGTAGCAGAATATTCAGACTTGAATGTATGAGTGACGACGGAGCACCTCTTTCTTCCAGGTGTAGATAAATCAAAGAAAGGAAATCTCGCGAGATACGATTTCGAGAAAGAACGCTTGAGAGCAGCTTGTCCAGCTTAAACATCAAGTGAGCAAAGAGGTGATGGACGTCAGGAGGAGAATTGGCAGAAATACATTCGGCAGTCGCCGCCAGCCCAGAGGAATGGAGCCTGCTGGTACTACATATTTTCTTTTACGACCAGCTACTCTATGAGACACTGTGACGGAGGCGCGCGTTCCAGAAATCCACAGGCCAAAGTCGAGAGCGTGCAACGGACCACGGTGCAAACGTCGCTGGCAGCCTCATCCGTACAAACATGCCCTGAATCATATTTCAACAATATTATCGGTGAGTGCTCTCAAGTTCGTTCGCACCGTGATCACGTATAGCCTTCCGGAAGTCATTCCTGCCGTCATTGTTCTTCAAGACTGCTGGACTCCGAAGGAGCAGCACTGGTCGCCCACGTCTGGCACCACATAGCCGCAGTTTATCGATTAACAAAACGGAGGGATGTGACTGGCGACCTGGTGTCTCTAGAGAAACTTAGTTCTGTCAGCCTGCGGCAAATGGTTGCGGATAAGGATTTCCGCTTGGCGGTGAAGTTGATGGCCCGAGCCGCCCGACATCGCTTAGACTCATTGATTTCACTTGAGTTCACTTCGGCGGCAGTGTATTGTGCATCCCCATCAAGAAATATTCTCGATGAACGCCGCAGTGAGCGCTGAGTACTGAGTCGTCACACATTCCACTCGCATTCTATGCCACTGCTGCACGGGCTTGCACGGGTCTTCGCACAACGGCAGTACTTAGATGCCGGTTTAAGCTTCAGAACAGACAATCTACCTCCTTCTGTCATGTCAGTCCCCAACACGCTTTCTATTTTGAGAGACAGAAACGGTTCGCTGACCTTCTACCATCCTCGAGAAGCTCAAGTTCACTTGCGAGTGGAATGCATTCCACTCGCCTGTCGCTGGGTAAACCTCAATTGGATTGCAACTTGGTCAAGAGTCAAGACTCTGCCAGATCCATCTCGAAATGAACTGTACTACGATACAAACCTCTCGTCATCCCTGTCTATACTCCATCGGCAGCCTGAATAGGTAAACGACAAGCGCTTGGTATTCAGATCGACATGGGCTTTGGAAATTCCCCTTATGGCACAGGATTGAGCGCAGTTCCTTTAAATACCTCAAATGAACGCAAGGCTCACCCACCTTCAGCAGCACCGCATAGCTATTCAACAGAGCCAACATTACCCCCGTGTCTCATCACCCGCCTTACCCCGTCGCAATGGATACGCAAATCCAAAGACTGGTGCGTCAAACCCAATCCATTAATGGTCTATATCCTGAAGCTCTATCAGTGTCAGGAGCTTGCACAAAATTGGCTTGCCAGCCTCCTCAGCAGCATAGCCTGCCGCACCCTCCTCGTGGCGTATATTGCCGAAACCCAGGCATCCATCGAGCGGGAGTACAGAATGAACCACCCAGATGTGCGAGAGATTCAACACCTCCGAGGACTGCTCGACGCGGCGAACGCTCAGATGCAAACCATTTTGCGCGTACAGGAGCTCGTTGAGGATGGCTTGCGGATGTTCGGCGTCGGAGTCTCTGCGGGAGACGTGAGCCGTCTCGTTAACGACCCGACGTGGGTAAATGCGCCGCTCCAAGTCGGCCTGCAGCAGGACGATGAGCGTGATGATGGTGATAGTGATAGTAACTCGGCGAGCACTTGATCATCCTAGACTCGCGCTTTATTTCTCAATCTTCGTGCCGTTGTTCCTCTGTGGTACTTAAGTTATTTGTTATGTATCCGCTGCGACCAATGAAGCTCGGCGCATTCCAGGTCTAGACACCAGCAGGATGGAGGCAAACCTAGATTTAACGACATGGGGATGATAGTCCTCTCGTTGATTATGCTGCCTCATCATCTAGGCCCAGAGGGGGTATAGTTCGATATAGCAAGGCCTGACTTGTGAGTGGATGTGGCCTGCATAAATACCTCGCTGCAGAATCGCTGGAGACCTGGGGACAGTTTTCGATGGACTTGAAATCATCGGAAATTTATTCACAGAGGTACAGGAATCAACTGTGGTATGTGGTAGCTCAGTCATCTGCAGAAATGTCAACCAAAGGCTTCGAATCGCCAAAGAGGTATCAGCCGACGGTCCCGTAGGCTGGGGTCACTTGCCACTGTCGGTAGGAAGTAGCTGCTCGCTAATCTGTTCGGCAGACAGCTGTATTACGACGCAGTCCTCATCATTATCGGGGAGGATATCCAATTCCATTTCAAGAAATTCCACAAGCATCTTCATCTTCGCTATATTCGCCTCCATGTGCAACCTCTCATGCATCGCCATGTCAGTGCGAAGGGTGTCTATCAGTCTCTGTTGACTGGCTAGACTGACAGCGGTGGGTGGTGACGCTGTCTGGTCCAAGGAATCCATGGACGGAGGAGAAGCAGAAGCGTCTGTGAGCCGGTCCCTATAGCAATTTTCAGAACAGTGCATAATGGTGAGACTGTAACACAACTTACCGTGGTAACCCAAGTCAGATCGTTCTCTGCATTATAAAGTTTTTCTTTCGTTTGTAACGATAGGTGTGCTTTCTCGTCCTCTTGATCCCAGAGGTCATTGTATAACTGCAATCCTGCCCAATACTCAGAGGCCTGCTCCGGGTCCTCGGTAACTCCGTATATGGTTTCTCGATGATAACGGAGCCGGTGCTGGACGATATTGAGATTCAGATCTAGAGTGAGTATAACTCTGAAGGGACTCACATTGGGTATGTCGATAAAGGCCCTCGGGCGTTTAGGATTGACTCGGTGGTCGGAATAGCTCAACGGACCGAACCGACGATAGCCCTATAGATGGATGGGTTATGGATAATTCCGAGTCGGGCGCTGAAGCTTTTTGAACCGGATGGATCGATGATGATTATTCTGAAGAGGTTCCATTTTCCCGAGTACTGCAGATATAGAGACAGGCGAGGCACTCAGATATCCATTCAGACTTCCGTCTAAAAGTATTATACATAGGTCGGGTACAAGCCGTTCAGGTGGCGGTGCTCGAGAAATATGTGCCGGGACCGCGGCCCGGGGTTATATCCGATTGCGGCTCGCCGGCTTGTACTACTACCAGCTTGTACCAAATCTACGTCCTTCCACCCACCTTGACAGAAAGTCCACCTTGACAGAAAGTGACTCTGAGTCCTCGGCTATCGTAGCGTTTGAATTCGCAGCCAACGCAGCTCTCACTTTTCCTCTTACTGCGCATACCGCGTCTATGACTTGACTCTTAGTCTCCCTCTGACAGAAGCCCACCACTCCGCAGTTCGCAGCCCCGCACATTCTTCGTTCATTATGACTACGACCCGACTTCGAGTTTTCTCCAGTGATCAAGCCCACCCACCGCAGTTCGCAGCCCACACAGCGCTCAGCTTTCCTTTTACTGCGCATTCTTCGTTTATAACGAATCGATCGCGCCGTCTTGTAGCCCCCAACATCCCCTGAATCATTTTTTACTTCCTTCACTTGTCTAACGAATAATCAGCTATGGAGGATGAGGTCGCAGCACTCGTATGTGTTCTGTCTTCGCATCGCTGCTCCCTATCTCTAATTTGCGCCCCTGTATCAGGTTATTGACAACGGTTCCGGCATGTGCAAGGCTGGCTGTGAGTTACCTGCTCATCCGCCTGTCGATTGTTACTAATTTTTATATTTTACAGTTGCTGGTACATGATTCTCTCGATCCCGATGCTTGATAACACGATTGACGCTTTTGCAGGTGATGATGCCCCCCGTGCCGTTTTTCCGTATGTTAATATGTCTTCTCTTGTATTATTTCATGTTCATATTCATATTCTCAGTTCAATCGTCGGTCGCAACCGCTACCAGGGTGTGATGGTCGGCATGGGTCAGAAGGACTCTTACGTTGGGTATGTCTCGTTCGGACTGCGAATCATTCTTCAGTCTAATAATTCCTCGGATGAAGTGATGAGGCCCAGTCGAAGCGTGGTATTCTTACCCTCAAGTACCCCATCGAACACGGGATCGTCACCAACTGGGATGACATGGAGAAGATCTGGCACCACACCTTCTACAACGAGCTTCGTGTTGCCCCAGAGGAGCACCCAGTGCTCCTCACAGAAGCCCCGCTGAACCCCAAGGCTAACCGCGAGAAGATGACCCAAATCATGTTCGAGACCTTTAACGCCCCCGCTTTCTATGTTTCCATCCAAGCCGTCCTGTCCCTGTATGCTTCTGGCCGTACCACCGGTATTGTTCTTGATTCCGGAGACGGTGTCTCCCACACCGTCCCGATTTACGAGGGATTCTCTCTGCCCCATGCAATCCTGCGTCTTGATCTTGCTGGCCGAGACTTGACCGATCTCCTGATCAAGAACCTGACGGAGCGCGGCTACCAGTTCACGACCACCGCTGGGCGTGAAATCGTCCGTGACATAAAGGAGAAGCTGTGCTATGTCGCCCTCGACTTCGAACAAGAGATCCAGACTGCTGCTCAGTCCTCTGCTCTGGAGAAGAACTACGAGCTCCCTGATGGTCAGGTTATCACCATCGGCAATGAGCGGTATGTTACCATTTCGCCTGTCGACGCTGGATTTCAATGAATAATCTGTCGTGTAGCTTCCGTGCCCCTGAAGCTCTCTTCCAACCTGCCTTCCTTGGGCTTGAAGCTGCTGGCATTCACGAGACAACGTAAGTCTTCGGCGTGTGCATATTCCACTGGTTTGACTAACCTCTCTGTTTAGCTACAACTCCATCTTCAAGTGTGATCTTGATATCCGTCGTGACCTGTACGGAAACGTCGTCCTGTCTGGAGGATCCACTATGTTTCCTGGTATCGCCGATCGTATGCAGAAGGAGCTTACATCACTCTCGCCTGGCAGCATGAAGGTTCGTAATTGACGGAACGAGCTGTAACTTCCTGATATTGAATTGATTGCAAATACACCTAGGTCAAGATCGTTGCACCCCCTGAGCGAAAATACTCCGTGTGGATTGGTGGATCGATCCTGGCTTCTCTCAGCACCTTCCAGAATCTCTGGTGTTCCAAGCAGGAGTACGACGAGTCTGGCCCTGGCATTGTTCACCGTAGTATGTGTCCCTCCTGTCTTATCGATCGACTCTATTGTCTAACGAGCGATCACAGAGTGCTTCTAAGTGTCTGTAGTGAGAGTCGGTGGGATGTCTTAGTCTGGAAGATAGCTACTTATGTTCCCTGGCACACCTTACTTAGCATCTGCTTTTACATGAAGTTATCCCGCTCGACTCTATCTATGTCTATTAAACGGACGGTTAATCGTTAGCTTTGAACTGTCATCTGGGAGCTGTTCCTGAGCACTGTCATCGGTTGGTCATCGGGCAGCCATATGCGGTGAAAAACTATCTCTTAGAAATCGGTCTGTAATTTTACCTCTTCCTTCTCCATTCTTTACTCGAGTGCTTAGCCTTTTGCTGCTGCGATTGTGCGGATCGGGTTCTGGATCGGGACTCGGCGGCACATGATGCGTCGCTGTTTGGGCTTCTTTGGGCCATCCCGCCCTTGTTTGCAAACTGACTAAGTATACGCAGAAACAGTCTACAAAGAGCCTATCAACAAACGTTGATGAATGTGACTTCTACACCACTTCTCCTTAGAAAGTATCCTTTATGTTGCGCTCTATGCCCGGTAGACAGGACGAAGGCGCTA
This sequence comes from Lyophyllum semitale, assembly GCA_018851285.1. NCBI lineage: Eukaryota > Fungi > Basidiomycota > Agaricomycetes > Agaricales > Lyophyllaceae > Lyophyllum > Lyophyllum semitale. The sequence goes on along the minus strand of JABCKH010007829.1, from coordinate 4,823 downwards.
TCGACATCGCGTTGCAGGAGCACCCAGTGCAGGCGAGGAATACACGGGACGGGATGGGATGGAGGAGGGGTGGTTGGCCGTGATCTCAGCCAATTTTGACGCCGATATGAAGGTACTTAGAATTAGCGCGCGCTGCGATACTCGCTAGAGGTGGAGGTCAAGATCGAGAGATAGACGGGAGCTAGGATGATAAGCCGCGACGGTACCTGCTACATAAGTACGTGATTTTCCACAAGGTCGTTCTCCATTCTCATCTGATAGTACTCAAGGTGGTGCGGACGCGTCATCTGGTCAATATGAAGCCCGTGGTCGGGGTTCGCGGTAACCTTTCCTCTTCGGATCCCTTACTGCTACCCCGGCGCTTCCTGGCATGCTCCATCCAGCGGATCGAAGGAATGAGAACACCTACATAGCAACCGTGACCTGTACGAGGACGAGCGTGTCCTGATTAGGAAGCCTGTGTTCGATGTCCGAACGTACGTAGGCCTCCTGCCCTTCGTGTCTCAGCAATCTGATCATGGAACTCTAATGTAGCTGACGCCGAACAGCACGTCATCTCGTCAACTTTATTTTCATTTCATTCTCGATGTTGCCAAGCCACAGCTCTTGTTGAGTGCACATACAGTCGCTGCCGTATAATACGGCAACCTCGATATGCTGTCGGCATTCGACATGTCCATATACTCGACCATTATGCCTTTGGGCCCGCTGGATGCTGGTCGTCGATGGGGTAGGTCAGGCGGTCAGGGTACTCTACCCGTCTTATCGTAGATGTGGATGGTGCAACGACAGGCGATCGGCAGAAAGCCACTCTTCCGGCAGTGGGGCTGGGCAGCGTGAATGTGTCAAAAGCTGCATCGCCCATCCCTGTTCGATTTCGCTGGTTCGGGTGCGGAGATGCATCGTTGAGGTGTGTTTGTAACGTCTTATCTGCCTCTACGCTGATCTATATGCATGATTTGTCGCTAGGATTCCGCGGATTTAAGGGATTTCTTCACAAAAATGCGTTTTATATGCTCATGTGCCAATATCATCGGTGTCTTCGGTGCGGTTATCGGTCATTTCCTCTCTCCATTCCTTCTTCTTGACCATGGGACGGTCTTACGTTCGATTTTATGCCCCCCTACGTCAAGTTTCATCATGACAGCGACTTGCCGCATCAGTCATGCCATGCGAGTGGCAGATCTCCCGCCTCTTACCTCCCGTTCTTGAGCATCAATGCCAAAATTTAGACGTTGGAGGCCGTTAACAATGTAAGCTTCCTGGTTTGGAAGCCAGACTCCCATCCCAACCTCAGAACCATTAACTTTTCTCTACAGATCGCTAGTGAGTCCAAGTACCGACCTGTACTGACCAATCCAGCTCACATCATTAAATCAAGTGTAGAACGACCTACGTCCAGCGCTAATTAAGTGCAGGATGGCTGCTTTGCAGGGGACTGAAGTTTTGCAAATTGGGACTGTGAGCCCCTTTCGGCAGGCGCCACTTCGGACAAAACGTCCACGATTATGCCGTGAGCTGTACTTAAACACTGATGGGTGAATGTCAGAGTTGGCCATCTCTCGATAAGACAGAGGCATGTTAACTCTTCTCTCTACCTGGTGGCTATTTTCCCTGCTCTGTGTCTGTGTAACATATCGATACCTCCCTCGGTCAAAAACATCTCTTCCTCTTCCTCCTGGTCCTCGACAAGGATGGTTTGTTCGCGCAGGAAGAGAAAGCTTACCAGGGCCTATGGATTACCCTTGGCTCACCTACGAGAAATGGCGGAAGATATACGGTACTGTAAATTGGTCAAGTCTTCTTGACTCGCGTACTGAAGGCTTCTGACAAGGTGACACGATCTTCCTTCACGTCTTCAGAAACCCCATTCTGGTGCTCAACTCTCTCGAGACCGCCCAAGATCTACTAGACAAGAAAGGAGCTATCTACTCATCAAGACCCGTGCGTACCATGCTGGCAGATCTGTGAGTACTCTTTTATTTCCTAGCAATCATCACTGAGTGAAATCATACTTAGAATGGGCTTTGGCTTCTTATTTTCCACCTTACCATACAACTCCCAATACAAAGAACACCGGAACATGTTCCAAAAGCACTTTCAGGCAAAAAATGTATCTGCCTATCACGCCATACAGCTCAAGCATTCCCATACCCTGTTGCGTAACTTATTAACAATGGATCCTGAAACCCCGGGTTTGCTCGATCAATACCTTCGTCGGTGAGCAGTCCCTCCGCTTCATCAGAATCTCGAGTTGACTAAGCTATAGAACCACCGCTGGCATTATCCTTGAGATCTGCTATGGCCATCATGTAGCTGAGAAAGGCGACGAGTACGTGACACTAGCCGACAAAGCTTTCACCGGGATAGCAATGGTCGGCGCCTTCGGCAACTATATGGTTGACTATGTACCCATGCGTAGATCCGTTCTCTCCTCTCGTCAGCGTTCAATAGCTCAAACTGAGTTGTAGTGAAATATGTGCCAGCCTGGGCTCCGGGTGCGGGTTTCAAGCGACACGCGTTAAAATGGCGGATGTTTGCGATGGAAATGTTCAATCAGCCATTCGACATGGTCAAACAGCAGCTCGTGAGCCCATCGTCTCCTCACAGCGACTGCTAACACAGCTACCAACCAGAATGCCGGATCCGCAATACGTTCCCTCGTCAGTGCTGAACTGGACAGCTGGTTCGAACAGGGTATGGATCGCGATCCTCACAAAGAAACTGTGATCAAAGGCGTTGCAGCAACAGCGTACGCAGCGGGTTCTGATACTGTGATATGCTCCATGGCTTACATTCCGATGACTTTCACTGATGAGGTCATTTTAGACTATATCGACATTGGCAACATTTTTTCTGGCTATGGTCCTTCATCCTGAGGCCCAAGCAAAGGCCAGCGCCGAATTAGACCGCGTCGTTCCCCACGATCGATTGCCAGATTTCTCAGATCGAGATAACCTTCCATACTTAGACTGCTTGGTGTGGGAGTGCTTGCGATGGAATCCGCCTGGGAACATGGGGCTGGCTCATCTGCTCACGGAGAATGACGAGTATAAAGGTTACAGAATTCCTAAAGGAACGACGGTTTTAGCCAATATTTGGTATGTGAACATATTTTTCACGACTTTGTCTTTTGCCATATTAGTTACAATCATTCTTATAAATTTATAGGTCCATTCTTCACGATGCCGAGGTAAGTACATACGTTGTGTCGTGATTGTCGGTTTTACTGATCAGTGGGAATTTTAGCGTTACCCAGAACCCCTCGAATTCAGGCCCGAGCGCTTCCGGGACAAGGAGGAAAACCTATGCAAAGGTATCAATGGTACTCCAGACAGCGTCTTCGGATTCGGAAGGAGAATTTGCCCCGGCAGATGGTTGGCATTGGACACTGTATGGGTCGTTGCTGCTTCAGTGCTCTCCGTCTACAAAATTTCGAAAGCACTTGATAGCTTTGGGAATGAAATTGATCCTCACGTCGAATATACTTCGGGACTGCTTAGGTGAGTTCTTCGCGACTCCACGAGTGTCGTGTAAGATTCCTGACAGGTTTATTTGTCTCTGCTTAGCCGACCCAAGCCGTTTCAATTTCGTCTTGAACCACGAAGCAGGGAGGCTGTGACGCAGGTAGAACAGACGGGTGACGGGGCTTGATCGCTGCAACTTGGCAGTAATTTCAAGAGGAATCCTGACCTCTGATTTGTCCTGATCGTGGCCATATACCTCTAGAATACAATATAGGTTAATCTGAGCGAAGCCGCATTTGCAAGTGTGTTTCCCCCAATTTCTCCCTCCAGTTCTTTTAATGCTGTATGAGCTTGTGATAACGACTACACCCTTACCTATCCGCAGGGGATCACTGATCATCGATAATATTCAAGATGATCGAGGCGATCGAGAACTCACAGCAGCAACGCAAAACTTGTGGCTGTGGTGCCATGTCTGGGACGAGGTCCAAATTTTTGAAAAGAATCAAAAAAGGGTCCAGGCCCGCAGGGCCTGTCTGTACTCCAATTTGTGTCCACAGAGGGCAAGAATATAATTTTCTACAAATTTTTCTTGATTTTTTCTCTTCTCAAAATTATTCCATCGTCTCTTATGACTGTGCACCAGTCTGAGCAACCAAAAACCTTTTGAGATACTTGTGGTTCTGTACTTCTGTTGGTGTAATTTTCTGGGCGCCTGTGGCGCCAGTCCTGGTATTCACGTATCCGAGCTCGGGTTGTTTACGTGCTGTAGAGGCACCATATAAATGCACAATTGAGTCTTTTTCGAGACAGGCATTCATTATCCATGTTACAAAAGACATCATCACCCTTGGATAAATGGACAGCACCCATACTGTAGCTCAGTTACTATTAGGACTACCAATTGTCCTAAAAATAATTAAAATGGACAAATTTACTGGATACTTGCTATGGTTGAGGATTTAATAGCACTCCTGATAGCTATGTGCATAAAGTGGATAAGTTTGAAGTAGGACATAGATATGAGCGGGGGAGAGAATGTAGTATGCGTGGTGTGGAGGCAGCACCGCCCACAAGGTCCGGATTTGGTCACTAATCATGATGGACGCCGACAGAGGCCATATATAGTCACTAATTCGTCCATCAAATTTAGTGACCATATATGGTCACTAAATTGTCCCAGACACCGCACCACAGCCAAACTTACAAATCAGCATATTGCAAGAATTGATGCGGGTCTATATATGGGGTAGATAGGGACCCGCAGGGGCCACAAGGTCACAAGGTGCCAACTCGTCGGTAGAACATATAGATATTGTCGAATGTCACGATGATTGTCAGTTTTATAGTGCTTCG
>JABCKH010007828.1:0-26828 GCA_018851285.1 Lyophyllum semitale | reverse complement strand
TAGGGCAGGCGTCAAAATGCACAGGGACCAGGTTGGTTAACATTTCAAGTCAGGCATTTGCGAACAGTCTGGTTTTTAGGTAGTCGTGCCGTGTCCACTTGCACTTCTGCACCGCTATCTCTGTTCTTCGAGGAACCATGGCCTATTCCCTAGGAAGTGCACTTCAAGCCAAGTTCAAGCTACTTCATCACTCGGTTCCCACTTAGTCTCAAACCAAGAACGTCCACGCGTGCGTGTGAGGGGCTTATGTGAGCCTAGGTTCCCACTACCGTCACAAGAAGCGCCAAATTCGAAGCTAGTCATCACCTCAAGTCCAGATGCTATCATCATCACAGATACGATCACCATCTAATTATAATAAAGGCGGTCGAACGCCTACAGTGACAGCGCCATCCCACCCGGTGAATGCCTCTATTCAACACGATGTACCCATTGACTGAGCTTAGTGCCGCCAGTTTCGATGAATCCTCCAACCAAGGACGCTATGATTATATCATCGTCGGCGGTGAGTTACACACCTCGAATTCCTAGCAATTCTCCTCTCAACTTGGAGTGAATTTCTGCGCAGGTGGAACGGCAGGCTGCGTACTAGCTAATCGTCTTAGTGAAGATCCATCCGTGACAGTACTCCTTCTCGAGCGAGGTGATGCTCGTTTGGGTTGGGCCACCCGCGTGCCGCTTCTGTCGACGAACTTCATGGGAGACGACTCCGCTGCCTACAGATGGCCATCCACTCCGGTGAAGAATCTCACTGATAGTCGAAGCCTGAACTTGGTGGCTGGCAAAGGCCTTGGTGGGGGCTCGGCTATCAACAGCATGCAATACACTCGAGGCTTTCCCAGGGAATACGACCTCTGGAGCGAAGCTGGCCGCAAGGGTTGGAGCTTTAGTGAAGTTGAGCCTTACTTCAGTAAATCTGAGAGGTTCGTGAGTACGCCGGAGCGAAAGCATCATGGTACAGAAGGTAGGTAGAAATCTTGTCTCCCGTCCGCCGACTCAAGGTTTTTCACAGGAGAATGGAATATACGTGACATGGGTGACCTTCATTTTCCCACTGGAAGCGCGTGAGTAGATATTTTCCTTGCACGCTGAAAACACGTCCTCACGGTCTTATAGCTGTGCAGATGCTTGCAAGGCCCTCGGGCTCCCTTACGCCAAAGATCTTAACGACCCAAGCGCACCCCTCACGGTTTGTGGGAAGTTCGACTGCACCATAGATCTGGGCGGTCGTCGCAATTCGACTTTCAGGGCGTTTTTGCCTGAGAAGCTCGCTTCGGAGAGGAAGTCCCATCTGCACATCTGCACCGGAGCGGCTGTGACGTCTCTGGATATCGAAGAGGATGCGAATCAAAAACAGGTTGTGAAGGGGGTCGCCTTTCAGGCAGCTAAAGGATCCGGATCAGAGGCGACGCTGTTCCATGCCCGAGCACGAAAAGAAGTCATTCTATGTGCTGGTGCGATTGCGACTCCTCAACTCTTGCTCCAGAGGTACGAGAGCATAGCTTCATTGTCTCGGTCATACATTTAACGTCATGTTAGCGGAATTGGCGCCCAGGATACAGCCAAGAAACCTCTGAAGAAGGAGTTGCAAGGTGTTGGCGCGAACCTTGTCAGTATACTTTCATTCTAGTCTAAGCATGTTTACTGATCGTTCAACTGTTTTGCAGCAAGATCATATGGCAATGGGTATCATGTACACTGTACCCACAGCTCAATCCCTCCACATCCTCCAAGCCAGTCGTTTAACGGCTATCATCGAACTTTTCCGCTACGTCGCTTTCGGTCAAGGCCTCTTCCTCGCTCCAGTGACCCAGCTCTCCATACTCGTCGATTCGGCTCTCATCGACGACTCGGGACACATCATTCCCCAGAAGCCCACCGACCCAGCCAGACTCCCCGATCTCGAACTCATGCCTATCCACTTCAACTACAGCGACCCTCCCATCCCGATCGAGGCCGGCGTCTTTTCGTTGAAAGTCGGCCTCATGCGTCCCGCCTCCCGCGGTTCGGTCACTCTCGCCTCCGACAACCCAATGGACAGACCGGCGTGTGACCTCGCTTTCCTCAGCGACCCAGCCGATTACGCTGTCATGCGGAAAGGCATCAAGCTTGCCAAAAGGATCGGGGAGAAGATGCGCGAGCTGGGCACGGAGTTGAAGGATCTGTATATGCCCGAAAGCGAGTCGGATGCGGATCTGGATGCGTTCGTCCGGAAGACGGCGAGGACGACGTACCATTATGGATGTACGTGTCGGATGGCGCCGGAGGATGATCCCAAGCCGGGTGTTGTGGATGACGAGCTGCGGGTGCATGGGATTGCGAACCTGCGGATTGCGGATTGCAGTGTTATCCCTGATATGCTTTCGACTCATCTTCAGGCGCCGGCGGTGATGATAGCGGAGAAATGTGCGGATATGATCAAGGCGAAAGGCCTTTGAAATCGTACGACCTTCATGCGTTATGTCTCCCACATCGGCAAAAGGCTATTTAGTAAGGCTGTAGAAGTAGGTTTCTCGAGTTATTTTCATATACCCCTGTGTTCGGGATCTCCTTGGAATGCGAGCTGCGACGTCAGGATAAGTCAATAAAAACATCCAAGGCTGGCAGCAGAACGGTGCCAACCGCGCTGGTGTGAAAATTGTATGTCCGTTTCAGCTCCGCGACGACCCTGTCACTGTGTCACACGCCCGTCGACTAACAAAAGCGCCTCAATCATGACCGAGTTTTCCCCTCCTGGCAAGGTGACGACACCAAATCCTCTCAAGCGCGAACGCTCTGCCTCAATCACCGAGTCTCCTGCCAAATTTTCTCACCAATCCTCCTCTTCCCGCACTCGACCATGATCTGTGCTCACCTTATCACCTCGTTGAGCCTAACCAAGCCGTCAACAAAAATGACTACCAGGAGTACGTGAACTTCCTCGTCGCTGTCGAGAAGAGTCTCTCTGTTTCCCCTATGGCCTGTATGTGGCTTTTGTCGAGACAACAACTCGTTTATGACAGTTGGTTCAACGAGAATATTGAAGATCTGAGGAATGCTCGTAAGTACAATTTCGTTCTATTCTTTTTTTTTCTGTGCTCATAAATCTTAAGTCGGGAATGCCTCCGGTGACGCTGGAATTGACGATCCTCAAGGAGCTGTTGGAGAGGCTCCTGCCTCGAGTAAGTGTTACTCACTTTTTATTTTTTCATCTCGCTCATCTCCACGGACCTACTAGTTGAAAATGAGCCCACTCTGCTAGCTTGGAAGCAAGACTTTGTTGGTCATGCGCACGTTCTGCTGGAGAACGCGATTCGCACTTCACTACGCTACGAACATACATTCTGCACCATCATACAGGGATTAGGATCAGGAAAATCTCGCCTGGTTGACAAACTTGCGGAATCCGTCTTCACTATACCAGTCGTCCTCCGTGATCCCGGCGACAAGTCGGGTTTGTACTTTCGCTTTTAAACCAGTGCTACATCGACCTCATGATTCTTGCAGGTTATCCGCCCTCTGATGCCGAAGCAACCGATTTTTTGAAGATTGGTGAAGAGAAGATAGCTTTGCAGGAGGCCGCTCGATACCTGTACTTTCTGCTGGGCATCTTTGAACAGGCCGAAGCTTGGATCAAGAAGTGGATTGCAGACCACCCCGATGGTAATGTCGCTGATATTCCGAAACAGTGGAAGGATTATCTCGAAAATGAAAACCGAGTTGGTCGTACCACCCTCTTTCGCAATGCAGCTGTATACGCTCGCTCCGTCACTATACCTGGAAGTGAGATGAGAAACAAAGGTGGGGGTTATATGGCGACTATGTTCAGACAGACTTCTGACAATTTTAGCCCACGCTCTTACACGGAGCATTGTCGCTCTCCTAACCAACCCGTCGAACGAAACTCCTTTTGTACTGTTCTACTTTGACGAATCGCACAACCTCAGAGGTCAGAGAACCGCAGAAGTCGACACCTCCGAGTCCCAGACAGCCCACCAGTGTCTATGCCAAGCTTTCGCCCTATTCACTTCGACACCCCTCTCCGTTTTATTCCTGTCGACCTACACCGAGCTGAGGAGGTATACTCCACCTCGCGAGTATTTCTGGTCGCATCGAGGCTACGAGGAACCCGATCCGTGGCATGCACCATTTGTCGAGCTTCCCTGTGATCAGTGGGATGGTAAAGTCCTCGTCAAGGAGGGAAAGCACACGATCAATGAGATATGTACCCTCAAGTTTATGATGCGCTTCGGTCGTCCGTTGTAAGTTCCTTTCATCCTGTATTGTTCGCAATATGTGATTCATTTTCGCGGTAGATTCTGGACTCGTGAACCCTACGAGAGTGATGATAAAACTGATATCGCTTGCAATGGATAAGCTTGTCCTCCGCGCGGAAGATTTCCATGAATTGCCCCCGATCTATCGCGAGACCGCGCTTCGACTGGACCATCTTCTCCCGCCACTCGCCCTCCGCATTGATATACGGTTTGACTTGGGACTCCCTGAAGCCAGATTGTTAGAGAACCTCCTGGTCGCGAGCAGCATGCGAACAATCTATTCCATACCCAAACATCGAGAATTTCTCCAGAGTGGTTATTCCTCAGAACCTTTCCTCGCTGAGACTGCTGCTCGTGTGCTGTTGGAACAATCGGCCAACAGCTCTGATTCCGAAGCCGAGAGATCTAGAATTGTACACAAATACATGCGAGACCTACCGTGCGTCATCGCTGAGTGGTGCAAGGTCGGCTTCATTTCCGGAGAAAAGAGAAAAGAGTTGGTCGCCAAGCTGCTCTTGACTCTTGCCCACGATGTCTACGTTCTTCATAAAACCCCTATCTCCGACACCTTGAACCTGAGGGGCTTCAACTTCAGCATGAAGATCCCCGTCGTCGACTATTTCCGCGCCCTGGTTCCCCAGCCCTTCATCAACGTCATTTTGGATGCGAAGCCTCAGAACATGGACGGGAAGACGTTGAAGGAGGCATTTGCAGACGCCTTCGTACACTTCAATCAGTTCGTAAAAGGTGGTGACAAGAGTGTCGTTACCGACGAGATGTGTATGTGGGTATGCCACCGAGGAGCGTTTATCCAGGCCCCCGATGGTCGGGGCGGCATGGACCTTATTGCCCCGATTGTCATGAAGGACGAGGAACTAAATCGTTGGATCATGTCTGCGCTGGTCATACAGATCAAGGATCCACGCAACATGCATTTCACTCATATGGACCTCGAGCACGATTTCGATTTCTTCACTCTCAGTAAGGGGCATACCAATGACGAAGAGCGGAATTCCCGCCTTGGTGTCCGGGACGGGGAAAGGGCGGACATAGACAAGGCGAAGGCGGGTCAGGGAAAGGCGGAGAACTACCAAAACTCGCGCAACTGCAAACGAAAGGACACCCATCCCCGCTATGCGATCACGATCAATGGGTGTTCGCCCAAGGTCTATAATGACGTTGCTGATGCCGAGGACTACGCCATACTTCTGGCGGGTACGGACGTGGTATCGGAGCATGCGCGGCAGGGAGGGGAATATCGCGATGCTATAAAGGAAATGAAGCCGTCTTGGACAAAAGGGCCCTCGACGTACGGGTGGGCTCAGGCCAGCAGCCCATCACGCGTCGGCGCGACCTGTGTGGAGAAAGAGGATGCAGTGGACGTGGAGCAGCGCGATGTACAGTTTGAGGGGGTGCAAGTCAGTCAATTCAACGACGAGGATGGATAGTTAATCCACTTGATCCATGTCTTCATCATGATACTTGTCCTGTTTCATCGCTTTTTCTTTTTGGCAGTCTGCATAGCACCGATATTACGAATCCAACTTAGTCTTGTGCACAGAATTCGAGTTGCTGTGATATTCAAGTACTACGGCAGTTCATATGGGGTATTTCGCATTCGTACCCCTTGCATTTACGAATTCGAAAGCACTCATATAGAATTGCGCCGGTTCAGCTCGGGCGGATGAATGTCCCGGTGGCTCGAGGCTGCTAATAAATCCTGCTAGGTGCCACAGGACGCTCGAATTGATGGTGGCTTGGCCTGCAAACATATAGGACACTCGCTCGAGAACCGGGTAGTTTTCGGTCCAGTAATTTCGAAGAGACAAGGCACAATGTTGAATGGACTTGACTTCTGGAACATGCCTGACGAAATCAGAATCGGGCGAAAGCAATAACGGGCCCAAACTTGCATGGAGGAACGGCAAACAAGGCCCAAGGGGTAGACGATATATACCTATATGGGGCGTCGAAATGGACGAGGCAACACACCTCTGACCTAAGCCACGGACAATGCGGAGGCAGATGACAGAGCGCCCATATGAAAAAGCTTGAGGAACTTGAGCGGCGATCTTGCACATGTGGCACGGGGGAGAATTGCTTAGCCCAGTAAAAGAGATCGGAGAGAACAAACTTCATTGTGTCTTGTTACTTGTTACGGAATAGCGATTACCACGCCCACGCTCGACATTCTTCCTCGGAGGGCACGTCCTCCCTTTGCACAGCGTTGCCAAGTCGTCGGGAGGGCCGAGGGTGAGCGCCGCGTCGACTATGAAGGTCGCTGGATTCTCTTCAGGATATCTTGAGAGTCAAATCAAGATGTTTAACATCCAGTGCTCAACGGGAGCTTGCAGAAATCTATGGTTTCGAAAACAAGTCTGTTCAGAAGAACATCAGCGATAATTTAGGACAACACGCACCATATCGTTGATAAGCCGTGCGATCTTTTCAAGCTTGATCACAGACAATCTTTCCTTCTCCGGGCCTGTAACTATTCTTGACCTGTCGTGATACAGCCTCGCAGACGATCCAACCTAATCAATTGATAGTCAGGCGAAACTAGGCATATCTAGGGGAAAAGAACGAACTTTCGTTGCTTGAATTACGAGGCAGCTGAAACAGCAGCCTGGAGATCGGCGTTTTTTATTTTATCCTTCTTGGCTTGGATAATTATTCGCTAGCGTGTTGACGTGATCGCTAAGCACGAAGGCTACAACGATATCAGAGTTGTTTATCTGTAAGGAAACGGTGGATGGTATCTAATGCGTGAAAAACACTTCCAGTGCTGCTAAATGTCGTTTTCGCAATCGGGAATTCAGGGATAATGTTGACCGATAATCCCTCGATATCCATACACAAGACGACGCGGCGTAGCACTGTGTCGCGACATCCAGGAAAGCTTTGTCTATAGGCAAGGCAGGGGAGAGTCTGAGAGAGCTAGGCTGGTGACGGTTGAGATTGTAGAAATTAATCCACGTGGTTATTTCTGGGTCCTGTTACTGCCACCATCCTTTACTCAATCGTCGTCAGAGGTACTTGTATAGGAATGATAGCAAAATTTCCAAGCTAACGAAGTCTGTTCTGAAATCCCAGGTGCCCACCCTCCTTGGTCCTCGCTGTACATTAGGCCATTTCCTCCAATATTCGGCATACCACGTCCTACTACCAATAGTTCAGCGTTCAACGTTCAACTGTCACAAGTAAGCATAGCCTAGAAGGAATCCCTCAAATCACACTGAATCTCCTTCATAGTTTTGTTGAAAGTTCTGGTTTGTGCCAGCCTTCAACGTTTCAACCACGCGCCGCACGCGGCACCTAGCCGAGATATCATTGCCTCACAAGAATCCCTGTAGAAAAACAAGTGGCACACTTTTCCTGCATGCATGTCCGAACCCTCGCCGACACGACAATCTCGTTACCTGGATGACTCTCGCAACAGTGGACGGAACGGCACTGATTTGAGACACCATGCCCTGCTCTCCACGGCAACACCATCGCTAGCCTCTGGTCAGGAGTGGCAGCGCAACCCCATGTTCGCACCGCCAGCCAGCCTTTTGAACTCACGAAGATCATCCTTGGCCTCTCTGGCAGATTCAGACAGAGAACGTGTTGCAAGGAGGCGTAGGAGCAGGACAGAACTAGCGGATGCACATACGTTGTCGGTGACGACAGAACCCGCGTCACCTGAGGATGGGAGCAACTTTCGGAGGAGCCTGCAGATTGATATGAGGGGTTTGGTTGGGGATGCAGTGGGAAATGTATGTCAACTGTCTTTCTCTGTTGAACAAGGCTGACCATGCGTAGATGAGTATAAGTCCTGCCTCGCGTGATGTCGTCCTAGCAGCGTACGTCGTCCCTCAAGTAGTCCTCATTTTAGATTCTCATATTCCATTAGTCGACGTGGACTGTTCATCATCGATTTAGAGTCGCCTTTAGAGGTACCTCGGTTTCTTCCACAGGGAGGGACCTGGGATGTAGCTGACGTACAATGGAATCCACACCCGTCGCGTGCCGAATACATTGTCTCAACTTCGAGCGAGAAGCTGTGCGTCATTGTCCTTTGATTGTTCACTTATTCTTTTACTGAGGATTTTCTACAGACTGATCTGGAATCTTCTTTTGGTGGGCAAGACCTCGATCGAGTTTATTCTCCAGGCGCATTATCGTGCAATCACCGACATCAACTGGCACACGACCGAATGCGACATCGTCATTAGCACGGGCATCGACTCGTGGTTGTGGGCTTGGGATCTCCGTGAACCTAGGAAACCAATCTTTGGCCTCTCTGCCTTCGAAGGTTCGTCGTTCAGAAATATGACAGACATTATGGGCGCTAACATGTATAATAGCTGGCGGCACACAAGTCAAGTGGAACCGTCAGGACGCCAACATCCTCGCTTCGTCTCATTCCAACGAAGTCCTCATATGGGACCGCCGGGTACGTTATCCCGCAACCTCCCTCCATCAGGCTGCTTCACATGACCGCCCTCTCAGAAAGGCTCCCTTCCCGTCAAGCGCATCAAAGCCCATAGCTCCAAGATCTACGGCATTGACTGGGCGCACGACCGACGCGACGAGCTCGTCACCTGCTCACTCGATAAGACCATCAAGGTCTGGGACACCGCCACCGCCGACCCCGAGCCCAAGACGACCATATGCACTGCCTACCCCGTCTGGCGCGCGCGGAACCTGCCGTTCGGCCGCGGTGTGCTGAGCCTCGCACAGCGCGGCGCCACGGCGCTCGAGATGTACGCCCAGAGCAAGCCGGATGTGCCTGTTGAGCGGTTCGAAGGCCACACGGACGTGGTGAAGGAGTTTGTGTGGAGAAAAGGCGGGGAAGGTGAGCCTAGTGCGGTGAAAAACTGAAATGTTCAGGATTATAATTGCGTTGCAGACGAGTTCCAGCTTATCACTTGGTCGAAGGACCGCACCCTTCGCTTCTGGCCCGTCGAACCCGAAGTCATGCAGGTACACCCCACATCTTTAAGCCCACCTCAGACCCGTACTTACCCCCCATCTCACAGCAAGTCGGTCACGCCGCGCCCCCAAGAGGCCGCGCACGCGCACGGAGCGACCGGTCCCCCGGCATCTCGTACCGCAATCCACCCGAAGGCACCGGCTACCTCCCCGCGCTCTCCGCACCCGTAGGGCACCGCTCGATCCTCGCAGAGGTACGCGCACCACTGCCTCCGCGGCCGGTGCCGGTCGTGGCGGGGGCGGGGGCGCGCAGCAAGGGCGGCACGATGACCCGGGGGAACCCGAATAATGGTGTTGCGAGGATGCCGATGGATGCGTTTACGTGGCTGTCGAATGTGAAGGTCGGGGAGCGGAGGGGGAGCAGTGAGGGCGTGGGAGGAGCGAGTGCGGGAGGAGCAAGTGCGGAGGTGTCGAGGTTGAGGGACCAGCTTTTGGATGTGGGGGATGTGGGGACGGGCGGGGAGGGGCTGGTGATAGGGGAGATGGATCCGGAAAGGGAAAGAGAGAAGAGGAAGAGGAGCGAGAGTCGGGTGAGGGCGGATGGAGAGCCGGGTCTGAACCAGAATCAGTCCTTGCAGGATGAGTGAGTAGATGCCGTTCATCGTATGGTTGATGTGACCTTATGTGCTTTCTTCCGGCAGGATCACCTCCGTGCTGGGAAAACTTCACGCCTGCAAGATTAAGATCAAGCTCGAGAAGGTTCTGATCATGGCCGCTTTGTTCTCATCTAAGCTGACATTTTCACAGCACGATCTCACGAAGAAACGCACACTCACGCTGGGGTTACACGGGCCCTGGGGCGGCACCTCCTCCGTCTTCATCCGCGTCACATTCACCTTCCCAAGGGACTACCCACATGCCAGCTATCCAGGTGGAACACCCATTGTCGAGCTCGAGCGCAACCCGCTCATAACCCTCAAAGATCGCGCCTTCATGCTGCGCCGTCTCACCACTATCCGCGAGCATCGTCGACCGTGTCTTGAGAGCTGTCTACGCTTCTTGCTCTTTCGCGATGGGGAGCAGCATGCAGGAGAGCCTCTTATTGATCCGGAGGAGTCGTCCTCCGATGAAGAGGAAGGGACGTCAGCTGGTGGTCGTAAAGCGAAGGACGCCGCAGTCACTGTCCTCAGGGGTAATAAGAATCTCGTTGAGCCCAGGACGTCGCAGGGAACATTCGGTCCTAATGGTAAGCCTTTCCCAACCGCCACCAACGCCAAATAAACTTAATGTTCTTTCCTTTTCAGGCGAACTCGTGTGCTTCTTCCGTGCCCCAACCCGTATCGTGCGCAACGTGCTTCGCGGGCTGTCCGATTCGCCTGCAACTCCTTCCGAGGATTCTACATCATCACGCCCTGCCTCAACAGAATCCGCTCCCGCGCCACGGATGTTCCAATCACCTTCTCTGATCTCCGACGCTGTACGGCGCCTTGGGCTCTCCGCGAAGGATCGACACGCCAAGTCTTCCGACGCCGCACGCCGCCTCGGAGATCGCCATAATATCCTGCGCATCATGACGAACCTCCTCACGCTGCAACCAAAGCCCAAGTCCTCGCAGGCGCCAGACGGGGAGCGCCGGCCGCTCGGCGACTTGTTGAAGAGCTACGCGCTGCTCGCGGCGCCGGGGCGCAGCACGGTGTTCATAGAAAACACAACGAACATTGCGGGGGGCGATCGCAAGGTGGCGTGCGATTATGTGTTTGGAGAGGCGGAGGGGATGGGGCAGGTGGTTGGGAGCGGGGGTGGGGGAGGGTTGCAGGGTGTGTGTGCGAGGAATGTTAGGGCTGCGAGGTTGCATGGGAGGTATGACCATGAACGCGCGTTCAAGATGCTCCAGGCCTTGCTACCACCGTCTTCGAAGAAGGCCCCGACGTTTGATGCTTTGGCACTTAAAGTCATCATGGGAATGTGAGTCTGTTTCTTTTAGTGTGTGAATATGTCATCATGACCCATTTCCTCAATAGTTATGACGACTTTGCAAAAAATAAAGATATTCAGATGCTGGCCATGCTTTCTGTACTTTTACTCCAGACCCATAAAGGCATGTCATCGAATCTATTGATTAGGGGCCTAGAATTAGGCACGGACCTCCACACCGTAATGCCTAAGTTTGTTGGTGTCGACTACTTCAGCCTTAGTTACAGCCCCGCGCCCCAGAGCGAGCGGCCGCCTGCCTGGCCTCGCCGACCTTCCACCCCAACCGTCCAGCAGCAACAGCTCGCAGCCTCCCTATCATCCTCCAACTCCTCCCGTGGGTCATGGTCTAGCCTCTTCAACACCGGCTCCGTGCGGCAATTCATGACCGGTGTGCAGGACACGCTCCTATCAACCCCCCTCGAAAGTCCTACGATCACCATGACCACTGCCGTATCTGCGCCCAGCTCAGGCTCTGGGTCTGCGGAAGTCGCCTTCCCGGTCCTAAAAGTCGACAAGATGAAACGAATAACTGAGAGCCGTCGCAAGAAGCAGCAGAACGATCCATCGGGGTCAGGGACAGGGTCAATACCATCACCTCCGATTGTGGCCTCGAAGTCGTGGAATGAAACGCAGCTTCACCCATTGAAGCCAACGACATCGTTTTCGTCTGCTGGTCATCGACGGACCCCTTTGGCGCAACTCGTCGATCCCAATAATGCCCGTGGATACAAGCGGGCTATCGTTTTCGAGCGGCCGCCGGAACCCATCTCAGAAAGGTTTGTCGTTAGCTTTGCACCCTTTGTTTTTCTCTGATTTGGGTACCGCTGGCAGGCCGGTTGAGGTGCTCAACGAGGCGCTGCTGGAACAGCTCAGGGTGCATGTCCATGTATATGCGGATCTCCTGTGCAGGTGGCAGTTATACCACAAGCGGTTGGAGCTGCTCAAGTCCGTGAAACGACAAAATGTGCCGTTTGACACTAGCCGGAGGCATACAATCGGTAAGGCTCTCGAACACCTTGGTCTTCCTTATCATCAATTTTAACTTGCCGGTACCATATAGGCCTTGTCCGTAAATGCACGAGGTGCACAATGGCCCTGCCGCAGAATGCCAACCAGTGTCCATCATGCAGTATGCCGTGCTCGATGGCCAAGTGCACTATCTGTAGACTCCCGGTCAAGGGTATGTTTTCCCCTCACCTCCCAAGGTATTTCGCTCACTGCCATCGCTTGTAGGTCTGTCGAGGAGTTGTCTTCAGTGTTTTCATGTCACACATATTTCCTGCTGGACCAGCCTTGACGTGCCAATATGCCCAACGGGATGTGGGTGCTTCTGCACCGGGCTAGAAGATACACAGACTCGGCCTTCGAGCCGCCATGGATTGGCCCTATCACCTCCATCGACAACATTAGTCCTATCTTCGTTCCCTTGACATGCCTCGCGCTGCTACTGAAGGATTTTAATATATGAATAATCGCCTGTCCCCCACAAACTCTCATTTGGTGTCCTTCTCCAGAAGTCAATTTCGTTAGCGGCGTGCCCCTCTCGACTCTCGACTGCGCAGCTAGACCGAAGTCTAGCGAGCGAGTGTCCCACATATTTGCTGGCCAAGCTACATACAACGATTCGAGCGTCACTCTTGTGGCACAACTTAGCACGATTTGATTGGCAGCCTCGAGCCCCCGGAGCAATCACCCTAATATGATACGCCCGAGGGGAATCAGATCATGAGCATCAAGCGAGGTCGGGTAGGTGCTTGCAGGTGCTTGTGTGGATGCAAGGGTACGAACTGTCCGGCTTTCCATAGCATACCACATGTGGACTGCTTTCGTTTGGACTCATCATACGGCAACTGGCGATTTGAAATCTGGAGTTCCATGAATAAAAGACTTTGTTGGGATCGTAATCTCATCAACATGCCTACTGCGAAAAGAAAAATAACTGAAACGAGGACGAGTACCACGAGGACAAGTACCGTTAACACAAAGAAGACATGGATCATGTGGATTCAAGTCCATCCCTGTCCTCGTCAGCGTCACCGTCCTTATCGTCTTCGTCACTATCCTCGTCATCATATTGACTGACTTGCACACCCTCCAATTGTATTTCTACATGGTGCTGCTCCACGTCCATTGCATCTTCGCACCCCACATAGGTCGCGCCAACGCGTGATGGGCTGCTGGCCGCCGCCCACCTGTACGTCGAGTGCCCTTTGGTCCAGGATGGCTTCATTTCCTTTATAGCATCGAGGTATACCTCCCCCCGCCGCGGATGGTCCGATAACAAGTCTTTATGCGCCAGAAGTATGTCGTAGTCCTTGGCATCAGCAACGACGTTATAGACCTTGGGCGAACACCCTATGATCTTGATCGCGTAGCGTGGATGGGTCTCTCTTCGTTTGACGTCGCGTTTGCTCTGCCGGGGAGCCCGGGGCTCCTTTCCCTTTCCCTCATCCGCCTTTCCCTGAGGCGTTGATATTTTTTGGACACCAAACTCCATTGCGATTATGATGTATGGGCGCGAATTCCTCTCTTTATCGTCGACATGACCTTTGCTGATGCTGAAAAACGTGAAATCATTTGCGACATCAATATGAATGAACTTCTCCTTGACCTGATCCCCGACCCGAATGAAGATTGCTGACATGATCCATCGATTCAGTCTCTCGTCTTCCATGCAAATTGGAATAATGAGGTCGATGATCTTTAGATTATCAGAGCACATAAAGGCTCCTCGATGGCAGGCCCACATACATGCCTCGTCGGTAATGATACTGTCGTCGCCAGCGTTTATAAACTGAATGCCGTGCACGAAGGCATCTGCAAACGCCTCCTTCAGTGTCTTTCCGTCCATGTTCTGAGGCTTCGCCTCTAGGATGACGCTGATGTATTGCTTAGAAACCAGGGCACTAAGATATTCAACAACGGGGATCTTCATACTGAAGGTGAAGCCCCTCGGGTTCAAGGTGTTGGAGATAGGGGTTTTATGAAGAACGTAGACATCGTGGGCAAGAGTTAAGAGCAGCCTGGCGGCTAACTCTCCTCCCTGACCTTTGGAAATGAAGCCGGCCTTGAACCATTCAACGATGACGCGTGGTAGGTCTCCAATGTATCGGTGTACAATTCTAGACCTCTCGGCTTTAGAGTCGGAGTGGTTGGCCCATTGTTCCAACAGCGCACGAGCAGCAGCCTCGGCCAGGAAAGGTTCTGACGGATAACCACTACTGAGATACTGTCGATGTCGGGGGAAAGAGTAGACTGTTCGCATGCTGCTCGCGACGAGCAGGTTCTCCAGGAATACGGCCTCGCGGCGATTCGATTCAAACGGCAAATTAATACGGAGGGCAAGAGGCGGAAGAAGATCTTCCAGCCGAAGTGCCTTGCTAAAGATCCTAGGTAACTCATTGCCACCTTCCGCGCGGAGGACAAGCTTATTGATGGCAAGCGACATCAGTTTGTCTCCGTTCTCGTAAGGCAGGCGAGTCCAAAATCTACCGTCAAACTCGTAACATCTTTTAAGCAATATTGAATGAAAGGACTCACAATGGGCGACCAAAGCGCGTCATAAACTTGAGTTGACATATCTCCTCGATTGTGTGTTCACCCTCCCTCGTAAGGACTTTACCATCCCAGATATCAAAAGGAAGCTCCACAAACGGTGCATGCAACAGATCGGTTTCCCCGTCGCCTCGATGCGACCAGAAGTACTTTGCACTGGGAGCCAACTCCGACAGCTGAGAGTAAGTCGATCGGTTTCCCCGTCGCCTCGATGCGACCAGAAGTACTTTGCACTGGGAGCCAACTCCGACAGCTGAGAGTAAGTCAACAGGAATAAAACAAAAAGGGGTGCTGAAGAGAACAGGGTGAAAGCTTCGCATAGACACTGGTAGGCTGTCCATGGCTTGGTAGCATCGGCTTCAGTAGTTCTTTGACCTGTGGTGAGGTTGTGTGATTCGTCAAAAGAGAACAGTACAAAGGGTGTTTCGTCCGACGGGTTTTTGAGGAGCTCAGTGATTCCCTTCGTTAAAGTGAGGGCTAGAGGAAGGTCAGACTTTGAACCTAGTCACTATATAGCCCGCACCTTTGTCCTTTAGCTCACTTGCAGGTATATTGACAGAGCGAGCCTTTACAACTGCGTTGAGAAAGAGGGTGGTGTGACCAACTCGCTTTTCTTTCTCGAGATAACCCTTCCACCGTTTCGGGATGTCGGCGACATTGCCATTGGGATGATCCGCCAGCCACTTCTTGACCCAATCTTCGGCCTGTTCAAGGATGTGTAGTAGAAAGAACAGATATCGAAATTTTTCCTCCACAGCCGTCTTGTCTTTACCTATCTTTAAAAACTTGACTACATCAGCATCAGAAGGTGGATAACCTGTAAGAATTGTGAGGTGAAAGCAGCACTAGCTTGGATATGAAAATACAAACCCGACGTATCATCGGGGTCACGGAGGACGACTGGTGAAGATGGATTCCGCGATTTTGTCAACGAGGCGGGATTTCCTGTACCTGATCCCTGTATTATGGGGGAAAAGTTGCTGTAGTTCTCAAGCTGTAGTATAGTGCGAATCGTGTTCTCCAACAAAACATCCGCATTACCAACAAAGCCCTGCCTCCAGGCCAGGCTAGTGGCGCTGGGATCTATTAGTGGGTAAGTGGGGACGAGGCAAATACACTTAAAACGAGTGTAATGTTACTCTCGACATCTTTTGGCGAAAGAGCCCCTTCAGGAGCCCCTCGAGGATCGCGCTGTTCAACATCCCTGGAGGCCGTCCTGACTTGAAGTACCAAGATTTATGAGCACAGAGAAGGAATAACCGTGAATATGAAGATGCATTCACGTGCTTCCTTCGGTCTTGCAAGATCCTCGGCCTCCTAGCTTTGGAAGATTAGTTCTGGCTGACCAAACAAGACATTTGTACAGGCCAGAAAAGAGTCTACAGAGATACTATCCCCAACAGCAGCAAGAAAATTAGAGTATTGCTGGATGTCAGAGTTTTTGTGGAGGGCAGGTTTATGTTCAACGAGGTTATATTTGGAGCACAGATCATGGTCTGGTCCTGGAATGCGACCCTGACATTGGGAAGAGGAGGATTGGTGAGGAGGCACGTTCAATTTGGCAGGAGGAGACTCGGTGATTGAGGCAGAGCGTTCGCGCTTGAGAGGATTTGGTGTCGACATACCAGCCTTATTCCGTTCAAGTTGGTGACTTTCCCGACCAAGTGTTCAGTCACCCATCACAGATTAGTCTGAACACTTGTCACTGTCACTTATGACTTTTTTTCCCGCGAATCAGTCACGGCCGAGGAGGCCTGAACAACTCGGTTGTAATTGTACCGTCGTACATCGGCGCAGTCTGCCTTCTGTAAGTGTATCCCTGTGTTCCATCAAATATGCCCTGTGTTCAGATATGTTCGGCATCTGCGTAAGTAACTCATCCCCATTTCGTTATGACGCATCCAACAGACGGATCCGGAACGAGCACTAGACGCCTGAGCTGGATCGCAGTGGGCAGAGCGAGTTTTTATACGGGAGTTAAGGGCATGGGAGATTGGTGGGGAGGGTGGAGAGGGTGGCACGGATGCGCCTATCATCTGTAGACCTGTTTCCAGTCCCACGCACATCTGGATAGGAGCATCCTTTTTATTCCCGATCTCACAAAACATCGTTTCATCACTACCGTTGCTAGTGTCAAGTGCTATATGGTTACCCATGAATTGCCTGTAGCCATGAGGGCACAATTTCACGCGACATAAAGGAACTTGTTCTTATCCTTCGAGCTCCTTTCCAAATAGTCACTCTCCACGAGGGCGTCAACCCTCTTCTTGATCGCATCCACCGCCGGCACGAAATGGTTCTTAACCGCCTCAATTGTGGCAGTCTTGAGCTGTTCATATGTTAGCTCCTTGCGCGCCTTCATGATCCGCACGATCGCCGCGTCGAGGTAATGCTTCCTGTCGCCCTCAATGGACTCGTTTGTCCGTTTCGATTCCTCCGGCTGCATCGTACACATTATGGTGAGCTTTAAGGGACATATAAAGGGAAGAGAGAACGCACGGAGACTTTCGCTTGAATGGAGTTGATGTGCACCTTCGCACGGGGGTCGTCAAAGTCCGGATTGAACTTGAACACATCTTCCTCGTTGACGTCTCGTCCAGGCGGTGCCTTCTTCAGTACTTTCTTCTTCCCAGAGGCCAGGCTTTGTAGCGTTCGCTTCAACTCATCCTGGTCTGTGCATATCCCATTTTGTCAGCACAGCTGATCGGGAAAACAAAAGGGAAACAACTGAACCCATCCGCGTCTGTTCTAGTATCTCGGGATAACTCAATTCCTCGGAATAGTTGAAGAGGAGGAGGACGATAGTTTGATACAAACTGACGGAAAGCTCCTTGACGCCGGCATTAAACCGGGCTTTCAGTGTGGCAGTCCCCAGGGCATGATCCCAGTCAAGAACGTGCCCCGAGTGTCGGGTCTTGTAATAATTCGCGTATGCCGTCAGCTCAGCCTGCATCTGTAGCACCGCACGAGTATTGGAGAAAGGTCAATGGAGTGGCGAAGATCAACTGACACTGGGAGGCAAGTCAATGCTGGTCTTCTGAACGGTGAATGGCCAAGCACTGCGTTGGAGAACCATAGAAGAAAGTTTGTGCCCTGCGCTCTGACTGTCCAACTTTGAGTGGTACTCGCGCATTGACTCTCTTGAAAGCGCAAGGTCCTTGAACATATCTTCGGCCATTCCGAACTCCGGATCATACTCTACAGACACATCGCACGTCAGCTCGTCTTTTGCAAGCAGACGACAGGCAAGTGGCCACCTACGTTCTTTCAACTTTTTCAACATCGCAGCCTCGAAGTCATCCGAGGCACTCTTCTCGAGCAGTAAACGCTTCGCAAGCGACCGATGGTAAAACCTCCTAAAGACATCCTTATCATCCGTAAACCTATACAGAGCCAGTACCGAGTCAAGTAAGGCCTCAAAGTCCGTGTCGCTTGTCGCGCCCTGGCCCCTGCGCATGGCGCGATCCAGGTACTTGGCGATCATCTCCGCAGGTTTGTTGCGGCGTGCCTTGAAGCCATTCGTGAAGGCATCGCTGAGCGCATAGATGAATTCGAGGTTCGGTTGCTTTTTCGTGACGCTCGCCGACGCCGCTTGGAGAGCGGCAGGCTCATCGTCGACGAAGGCAGTGGTGATGGCGGTGTTCGCCAGGCGCCTAAAGTCGAGCAGACGCTGTACCATGCCATCATCGTCAGTGGTGTCTTTGACGATAGCTTGTACTCGGGTCTAGAGGGGCATAAGCTTCACCGTATTGACAAAGGTTAAGTTGTTTACCTGGATATAGGCCCGGAAAGCGCCGACGAGAACCTTGATCCCATTCACACGTGCGAAGCGTTCGTACATGATAGCCAGCATCTTGGAGTCCTTGTTACCCACGTACGGACCGACAGCTGTAGAAATTGGGTTAGGGATGTTAAGGTTACAAGGGACTCTACGTACTTTCGGTAGCTAACCATTCCAGCCTCCCATCCCAGAGAGCTCGCTCGACCGTTTCTCGAACAACAGTCCAGCTCCCAATAGGCAGGAGATCCTTTGCTCGCTGGTTTTCCTCGTCAATCCGCAGGTAGGCGTGCTTCAAGAATCCTTTGGGGTCCGTCTGCATGGATTGCGCCAGTTGCTCGGATTCCTCTGCATAGAAGTTACGAGTAAATTTGAGGAAGTATTCCTCGAATGAGGAGTACTGCTTGTGGGAGGTCAAGTGTGCAATAAGTTCTGTGATATGCGACCGAAGATGTTCTAGGTGGAACTTTCGCTCATAGTTCGCCCACTCGAGGACACCAGCTCTGAGTTTCTCCGCGATCTGAGGGTTCTCAAAGATCCACTGTGTGAAGAGAGAAAAAGCAAGTGTCCTGGAATATGGAATGGGTATGATCCGGGAGGACAAGAGGAGAGACTCTACCGGATGCTCCTCGTGTTAGGTTGGGTCACAACATATACTTGATCCAGGTACGTCAATAAGGATTGGAACAATGACTGCATGTGAAGTTAGAATAGAATTCCACGAGAAATCATGGTCACGGCTTACGATCTGCTTTTCGAACCATGCGCAGGCTTCAACGAACTCTGCAATCCACTCCATGTTCTTACCCTCGTTAATTTTCTGTGTCGTGAGGCTGGTCGCGAGACGGCCGATGGATTGCTCGAGTTCGATTCTCAAGATCCCATAAAGACCTTCGCCTTTGTTCGCGACACAAACAACGTAACGACAGGCAGAGTATATGCCTTCATTACTTGCAGGAAGAGGTTCATTGCCATCCCGCGTCAAGATCGTTCGAATGCTGCGTCGGAGCAGACCCAGGTGGACATCCCCGTCGACAGGTCTATTCGCTTCAAGAATAATAAATTCGATAGGACCATCGTAGTGTTAATCAAGTCACTTACGCTGCTCTCCGATGATTTTTATCGTTATCGGACCTTGTGAGCGTGTTCGTTTGGATCTAGAAGCGGAAGCAGCGTCAGAGTCGGCGTCGAGACGAGCAGTGTTGTAACGAGGAGATGCCAACCTATTATCAATAGTTTCTGTCACCGTATATCGTACAGAACTGAACGCGTTAGATGTCTTCGGCAATGTTAGCAACGTGAAAACGTCCATCATCGTTGTTGATAGCGATGAGCACTCAGCACGGAGGCTCTTGCTAAGCAAATACAATATAGATAAGTACACCAAATTATTGAATTTTACTCAACAATATTAGGTATGAGTTAGCAACTTCTTCCATCCCAGTCACACGTCGCCAGGTTCTTTCTTGCCTTCTCTGTTCATGCATTCTGGTGTGATTCAAGTCAAATCATTTCTTGTCGTGTCGCCGACAGATTGATGATAATGCGCACTGTCTCCCAAGTTTCAGTGACCTCTGGGCGACTTCTGAGATCTGAAATCTACTACTGACGTCTCAACATCTCAACAGAATCTCAATCAGCCGTTCTAAACGCTACATACAGCTAGATACACATGGATTTTGAATGATCACGAAGACTTCTCGGTCATTGTCGGTCGTTGTCGGGCGTTGGGCATTTTATCATCCATGTGCAGTGTTGCAAAGCCATGGCCCATACGACCCATCTTGGAGCAACAGCTTCAATGCCGCGCCATTCAGCTCTAAACAAAAGCGGATATATGCCTCAGCATTGTCCCGACTCCCAGCAGAGCGCTCGCTGAGTCAACACCATCGGCACACACCCGCCCGCGGAACGACAATGTCTGCCCCATACAAACAGATCGATTATCATCTGTTATAAGGTCAGCTACCTGAGACTAGTCTGCCCCTCTGAAATTGCATTGTCATCACATTTCCCATCCCGCGAAGCATCGAATAGGTATGCATGATAGTTTTTGTGGCGCATGATCTTGCTAATCACGAGTCCATCTCAATAGATCCCAGCAGATCATAGCTGGTCAGATTCCGGGTTCTGCGCGTCCTTGATGATCATAACAACCTCGTCCTCCATTCGACATAGTCTGATGCTAGCATCCATGTCTCGCGTGGATCCCAGTCACAGTATATTAGTATTTGGATCTTTTTCGGTTCGCAAGTTGCAACTACCATGCTGGAGGGAGATTGTAGATTCGCGAAAGTGTATCATACATGTTGGTTTTAAAACAAGGAAGGCGGTACGAAAGCAGATGGGGGATGACGAAGAAAATAAAAGTCGACAGCATACAATATAGATATAGAGGAGGAAGAAATAAGGGAGAAAATGCCCTAACGGCGATAGGTAAGCACGATGACGATGACGGAGGAGATGACGGAAGGGATGATCGCGATGGGGATTGGCGTGATGAATGTATTGATGAGCAGCGCAAGGGCGACGTAAAAGCTTGAACGAGCGTGGGGAGGAAGGATTGCATTCCATGGAACACCGGGTTCCGTTGACTCGGAAACGTGGTAGATCATAGAGGTACAATCACAGCATTATAGTTCGAATCTAAATTCCCATGTTATATAGTCAATAGCATATCCCTTGTAGGCGTCCCCGACTTACGTTTTTGCTCACAATCGCACTAGAGGGACCGGGAAGGCGAAACAGTTCCGATTAGGTTGGAGAAAGCAGCGCAAGGCATGATTTGATGCGGTGGCGAAGGGAGAAGTTGAGGATACAAATTTATCGCAATGGGAAAGAGGGAGCAAAAGGTCATGAGTATCTGATCTCGTTTGAAAGTCATGTGGAAATAGAAAGAAATCGTGAAGAGGGAGAAACAAGAGAACCCACGACGGTAGGAGCGTGAATAGTGGGGGTATGCGTGAATAATACAAAGTAAGGAGGTAGTTCAGAGCGTACATGTGAGATATTGGCTCAGATAGGACAGGGAGCTATATTAGCGCCGCCGTCTCAAGATTCGTTCGAAGGACGATGCTGAGGCGAAGAGAAGGCATTAATTGTATGATTGGGGGGATGAGAAGAAAGAGGGCAGGCGCAAAGGAGGGTAGGGAATAGAAACCGAAGAAAGGAAAAACTCACTCTGCGGAAGACTTGTTAGCATTCTGATCTAACATGAAGGTAAAGCAAAGACGACGGACCTTCGACGGCAGCCATTACGACCCGCAGCATAGCGGTATCGGTAGCTGTCGTTATACTTCGACCGCCATCAGTCAATGAAGGGTTCAAAACGGCATCGAGAACGAAAAGCGTACTGGATGTAGATTTCCCTATCTTTTGATCTACCGGCTTTTTGAGCCAGCTTTGCAAACCTGCGCTTGAAATAATCACGTCCAGCACGAATATCCCCTGATTCTCCATCGAAATCCTGCAGACCCAAGTCAGTCAGCATCAAAGGTGGCCAACCAGTGAAGAGCGTACTGGGAAGAAGTTCTTGATGTCTGATGTGGGGATCTTCCTCTCGAAAAGGTCATTCTTGTTCAAAAACAAGATCTATCAGCGGAAGATTAGTTCCTCGAGTCCCAGGTGAGAGAGGGGTGAATGACGAACGATGGACGTCTGCTTGAACCATTGCGAATGACATATTGAGTCCCAGATGGTCATCGCGTCTTGCATTTGGTTCTGTCAAGGATAACACTTGAATTTTAGCTTTCAAAACAACAATACCACTTACCGCATCCCTATCTTCCACGAGGCACTGATCATATCCGCTCAAGCTGACCAAGAATAGTATACTCGTCACGTCCTGGAAGCAGTGTATCCACTTCCGCCGCTCGCTCTTCTGCCCGCCAACATCCACCATCAACATCTCGTGGTCGCGAAGGTTAAACGTCGTTTCCGTAATGCCAATTGTTCTTGCCCTGCAGCGAATGATGTCCTGCTCCACTGGCACATATGCAGGGTCGAACAGCCGATCTAGCGACGAGAAGAAGTACAGTAGGCTTGCGGATCGTCAGGAGAAAACGAAGCGACCGAAGTGGAATGCGCAACGTACTTTTCGGGGAGAGCAGCCTCGTTCCCTCGTTCCCACGCCTTTTGGACGTTGGGGTCTTCCCAGAGGGACTTCAGGGGTTGGTAGTATGACATAGGGAAAGGTTCGCCATCTCGTAGGTCTGTAGCGTTCTCTACGAGGTCAAGATAGGGCATATTCTCCTCCGACACCTTGAGGTCCATATCTTGCATTGCGTCGAGAACATATTTCATCCCGCGTGTTAGGTTGTCGAATGTCAGCTGTCGGTAGGATTCGATCTCTTGCGTCGAGAAGGGTAGTTTGTGGATAAGTCGCATTTGCTAGTTATGCTGGTTAGACTGTGCGGAAAGTGTGGATGACGCTGCTTACTTTGAGGATCGTTGACTTTCCAGAGTCTCCGGAGCCCAGAAGAAGTACCTGGAATCATGATATAAACAAGACTGTAGGACGAGCGACGGAGCATACCTTGACCTGAGACGCCATCTTGGCCTTCGCCTGCACAGAACGTCAGCGTCGTCAACAGCCGCTCTATTGCTCAAGACACACCTCCTTCAGCTGTTTCTCTGCTTCCTTATGTCTGACCTTGTCGATCTCGGTGACCTCAACCCCTGCAGGCGATGACAGACAGGACCCCATGATGGCAGCTTCTTGCTAGGCTTCAAAGAACAAACTAAGGCTGAAAGGCTGAAGAGACGCTTCGCGATGTCCGCTTGAGGTTTGTGTTCACTGGGCTGATGTCGACACTGATCTTCGGGTGAAACCCCGGCCCAACGGTGTCGATCCGCTCGGACGAACTAAAGAAAGAAAAAGCAGGAAACCGGAGAAAGAAAATAAGATATCGGAGAAAGGAGGAGACGACGAGCAGTGGGAAAGGCAATAGAGCTTGCCGTGCAGCTAGTTGATCGGAAAAAGTAATCTTTCGACCCCTGCACAGGGGTAAACACTTATATTTAATATAATGCGCATATTTAATAATCCTGGTAACCCTTGCCCCGCTTCCATCAGACCCGGCTGATATGTCCACGAGGAACGTTCGCCAACAGCCATGAATCTGCTATAAACCGTGTGTATGCCTCAGACCAGTGTGAATCTGCTATCCGGAAGAGCGTCTTACACTCGCAAGGTCGATATCAATCAAGATGTGTGTCATTCAAAGGTGAAGATCGACATCCAGCTAGAGTATGCAGTAAAGCATATCGAACGGACCCGAAACGGACTCTTTATTAACAACAGAAACTTGACATCTGGGGTAATCACTGATTTGAACGACGATGGCGATACTAATAAAGCTATGACAGGCTGATAACTGGGCTAGTTCGATGTTGCCCGACAATTTTCAGCAGTTGAACCGGGGCCATTCTTGTGTCGCACGCCGGCGGCCAAGCTGAGGGACAATCAGACAGAAGACAGTGTTCTAATGACTTACTTGGAAATCGAGACGAGTCACTAGAAAGCTGACTCGCGTGAACGGATGCTCAGTTCCGTTGATCTACCTCACGGCGAGCCGCAAGGGAAGGTCTCCATGGACACTCACATCCGCAACTTGCAGAACGGTGAGTACCTGCGACGTCGTCGTAAAAACAGGTGCTTGCCACTTGGTAGCTGCGGCGAGTGACATGCACAGCCCTTCCTGAACGAGTCTGTGACCAGGCCTAAGTAAAGCATACATTCGTGAGCTTTATTCATCACGTACCGGAGTAAGAAGATTTCAGCAAAGCCCGAAGAACCGATCAGCCCAACTGGCAGACAACTTCCAGATGAGCGGTCGAAGTTTAGATTCAAAACACCTCGGCGATGAAAAACGAAGCACGGCAAGGTCGCATACCAGATTCCTAACACTATCATTTTAAGGCTCGGTAGGCTTTGTGCTGCCACAAATCAGCTAATCTCTCAGCGGACAAAAACATGCCTTGTCCTTCCAGATAGGTCACAAAGGCCATGTCCATGAAAGATAGCGCTCTTGCGGACTGGAATAGTCTTTGTCACTGTCAGTGGCAAGCCTGATAGTGGTCACTGGTCACGATGAAAGAAGATGACCAGCCGCCATGAGGCACCCCACGTGTCCCCCTTGTTCCTGCCCAACCCGTGTTTTGTAATTGTTCATGATCAAATAAATACATGGAGTCTCCGTTTCCATCATATCTCGACCGTTGGCAGTGACGGCGACCCCCAGTAAGCCCCCAGTGATCCTGCCACTCGCTCGCCACGTCCTCCACCGTACATGTAACATAGTACAGCATCAGGACGCTCCACATCACCTCTTGGTCTATATCTTTCCACTTCTTGCACTCATTCGTTTCGGCTTCCCACACAATTTCCTGGACCTTATCCAGGACCTGCTCTACTATTCATTCTATTTATTTCAAAGGACCTCAACAAAGCTACAATGAGAGCTTCTCAAGCACAATCCTACCCAGAACAGTCCCCAATCGTCCGGACAGGAAGGGTACGCATCAAAGGACAAGGATCACTTTCTGGCTGGGCCTGGAGAGCGAAGCCACTAGTCTTGACAGACAAAGCCCTGGTTGCTCCCGGCTACAAGGTGCGTTTGCAATGTTAATATGCTGTACCGGATTCTAAACGGAGTCAATCCCCGCAGATACCACTAGATCACATCACGAAGGTCGAGCGCGTGGACCTGAAGCCGTACTGCCTGCTCTTGGAAGTGAAGAACAGGACGTACCACCTCTCCTTTGAGAGCGACGGGGAGCTCTACGACTGGCAAGACGACGTCTATTCGCGTTGTCCGCTGATCGCCGTAGGCAACCCCCAGGGTTTCGTGCACAACGTCCATGTCGGCTTCGACCACCTATCAGGCTCGTTTAGCGTATGTCCTTGCATGTTTCTTTGTCTGTCCACCTTGACTTAAACATGCCATGTCACCCAGGGTATGCCCTCCCAGTGGAACGGTCTCGTTAATCCAGGTTCTGGAGCAGCTGAGGCCCTAAGTGACTCGGACAAAGACGAGCTGGAAGGGAAGCGCAGCTCTGTCGCTGCAAGCCAGTTTCACGACGCCCCGTCCCTGGCATATACCACCCCGGCTACTCAGAAGGGTTCGCGCAAGAGGTCGTCGATAATATTGGACGGCAACCATTCCTTCAAAGTGGATGGCCTGTTCACAGGATGGATATGGAAGGCCCGCTGGCTAGCTCTGCGCACACAGACACTAACGATCTGTAGATCTTCGGTACGTCCAGTCCACTCATGTCGCCCTTCCGACAACTCACCATTCGTTTCGCAGCGCACGAGCGTAGGCATCGTCATCAGACTCGACGACATCGCGAACGTAGAGATCGTGAAGGCGAGGCGCCTGCGCATAGAGACAAAGTCGGGGAAGCGGTACTTCATCTGCTTCAGAATATCTGAAGAAGCATACGCCTGGCGCGACGCCATCTCCCCACGGACAACCGCGCGGAACGGGGCCGAGATCAGCCATCCTTGGAATTTTGCCCATAACTGCCATGTTGGCTTCGATCCTGTTACTGGCGAGCTCACGGTAAGTCCAGCATGCATCACGTCATGTTCCCGAGCTCATTGCATCCTGTGTTACACTTAGGGCTTGCCGAGCGAGTGGAAACACCTCATGGAACATCCATCACTCTCACAGCAGCCTGGCGCGGCTGCCTCATGAGACCGTTTTCAACATTTAGGGATAATTGGTCGGACGCTTGTTGTTATTTGTTCTACTGCATCACTATGCTTTGACATGCTAATTATGCTTCTAATATTTTGTTCTTCGAGTACTCCAGCACAGTTTGGGATCTGTACCATGTATTGCTACACCGCTGTTTTCCTAATATTAAAACCTTGGCGACGACAGCTGGATCCCACATCGAAAACGCTCTGATAGACCCCTGGCTCCAGGTTACCTGGCTTCCGGTGAACAAAAAAAGGAAATCTCGTCAAATTTTCAGCCTGCCGTCGAGCCCGGCAAGCGTGATAATCTCTCTTATAAGCAGTTGTTGAGCCACACCCGCTACTTTACTAGTGGAGTTCAGTGGACAAAATTCGGAAATAAAAATAAATCGGGGTCCTCTGCCAATTTCTTTACTGTGTGGATTTGCCTAAGCCGATTTCGTTTTATTTTGGGTAGGAAAGGTCACAGGGCCCCTCCAGAGGCTGCGCTACGCGCGGGGTCATTTTTGACTGCGTAGTTGTAATGAACATGACCGCCGGAACTCAGTCACGCCACCAACTAGACCAAAAGGCCACAATGTCTAGGTCTCTAGACATTAGTTCCGGTGCTATTTAACCTGTTCATTACATCATCCCCCCTTCA
>JABCKH010007827.1:0-26917 GCA_018851285.1 Lyophyllum semitale | reverse complement strand
TACTTAAGAGATGATGGTATGATTTCTTCATCAAAAATTTTCGTAACAGATTCAAAAAATAGCGTGCAGCTGTGTAGCACTGCCACTTCGCAGGCTCTCATACGACGACGTACAATCTCCGAGTTACACCACTATCGCTATCACTACTATCACTACCCGAGCCCGAGGACTTCAGCTTCATCACCTATCCTATGCTACAGGCTACCACCCCTATCACCCATGCACAGCCAAACGGCAGTTCTCTAACGACGCGCGATGAAGAAAGCCCTTACAGCGCTCCGAGTGACTGATGAGAACCGTCAAACCAACTGACAGAGTCGGAGATGACCGATGAATCGATGACCAGTGACCAATGATATGAGTCTCTGCTAACGATTGATTGTTGGCCATACCAATGAAGGAACCACGGTTACAACCACCACGCGCACCCCCCGATCACCTCCGCCTCCAGAGCTTCCAGATCCTCTCTCGACTTGAGCTGGTACCAGTGTTTCGGCCATGGCTGGAGTACGCTCGCTATCACGTCTTCAGAAAACATCACACACCACTGGAACTCTTATGGGACTGCTTCTCCTTCGGAGCCCCGTTGGGCACGCTGCTGAACCTCCTTGGCTCTCCCTCCCCAAGCAGCCTAGTCGAGCATGTAGAGTATTTTGATTTTGAAATTGGGGTCGAGGAGCGTAAGGTATACTTTACGAGCTTCATCCAGCGTGTGCAGTTGCTTGAGGTGCAGGGGAGGCTTCCGTATGGCGAGGTTTTGCGATGCGAAGATTTCCTCAGTGATGCAAATTCGGCTTTCGCGAAGGTACGTTGTCAGCGCGTGCAATGCTCTTCGTATAGTTCTTCTAATCTAGTATTGAGCTGAATAGGTTCTGAGGACCGTGTACCGTCTTCTGATTGCCCTGGAAGAATCATATCCAGGGTTATTCATCGCACCTATCGGATCACGGGAGAGAAAACGCGAGCTTGTCCAAGAGTTGGTAAATACGGAGCGCGCTCATCTGTCTACCTTAAAATATGTTTTTGTGAGTGTTGCTATTTTTAACTCCCAGTTACTCCTTGTTTTACCGTCGGGTCGTCAGGACGCTGCGAAAACACTTTCCGATGGCTTAAAATACATGGAACCTTGCTTAGAATGTTTTCTCATCAACCGAACTCGATTGCTTCAATACCATGAGCGCCTTCTCAAATACACGGAAGAACTCTCTTCAAAAACTGCTGAAAGGCAGTGGATCAGGATATTTGCTCTTGATGTATGCCATTTCGTGGATTTCCTACAGCCCAAGATTGTTAATGTCTGCTGCAGGATGACACCGCACGCACAAAAGTCTTTGGCGCATATAGATCAATTTGTATCAACTACCTGAGCCTGGCTGAATTCTTGGAGACGACAGATTTCGAGGTATGTTCGTCTTGAAGCTTTTCTCAGTGACAGTAATCAACAGTGATCCTTCGTCACCCAGCCTGGACTCGTTAGTAGTGCTCGAGCCATGCTTGAGAACACCTCCACCATCATATCGCGTATCTCGACTTATTACATGATCATGCAGGTACCTATCATATATACTCCTGTCCCAGTTGAATTTTGAATTCTGGTACTTCACAGGACATATTAGATAACAGTTTAGCAACGGACGATCCAGGATACAATGGTCTCTGCGAAGCCGTATTCAGGATGGGCGACATCACCGAAACAATGGACGAAGTCGGGTACCAACTGCGCACCATGCGCTCCGTTCGTCTTCTGAAAGGTCGGGCGTACATTTGGACCGCTCCAGACCCAGAAGACCTAGGCATCATTCTTCTGGACGACTGCCCCGTTGTGGACTCGGCGAAGAAAATTCAATATTCAGTTTTCTTCTTTGAAACCCTCCTCCTCTGTTGTCGAGACGGTTTTGACAGGAGGGAGGTCAAACAGCATGTGCAGTCCTATCCAATATATTCTTGGGAGCTGGGACCTGCCTTGCGGAAGAAGAGTCCTTTGGACGTCGTCCATGCAATACCAGTTTCGCGACTTGAAGGTGTCTCATGCCCGGACACCAGTGCGTATCTTACCGTTTGATTCCTACTAACTCGATACCTACTCCTTGATATATAGGTTCTATTGAAATACGTTGGGTGGATAAAGATCATGAACTATGCTACTTGACGTTTGTCTCGATGACCTTCCCACAATGGGATCAATGGCTCACAACCCTTGAGCCATTCGTCGCACCCATCTACCGCCCGTCTACCATCCCCCATGTAACAGTCGGCGAAGATGAAGAACCACTCTCAGGTACATTTCCGCCCGGTTCTCGGACCATGGTTTATCTGATAATATCTACAGAAGACGAAGACGAGAATGGTAGGATGTTGAAGCATGCAAAATCTTGGAGTGTCGTCGCGAGGAAAGGGCCCCGCTCAGAGTCATCGTCCTTCATCAACCAAGAGCATGATGATGATTTCCCGATCAGCCCCGGACCCCTGCCCACACCACCAAACAATGCGCCCGAAATCCCGCGCAGTCCTTCACCTTCAGATGATAGGCCTTTGAGCCCGCCCGCGGAGGATGGCTTTGGTGAGTTGTCTCGTCGAGGTGTTGATCAGCCGACTAACAGCAGTATACGCTTAGGCTCGCTTTCAAACCCTTCGGCTCTGCTTAATCTTACTGGTAAGATCACACGGGAAGGAAGATATCCATCTGCCCATGGTGGCTTCTCTGATGTGTGGAAGGGTGTCTGGCACGACGGCGATCTTGAACGAAACGTGCGGCTAAGGCATAAAGATTTTACCTTTAGCTGACGTCTGTTAGGTGGCCGTCAAGGTACTTAGATCAAGAATCGATGACCCCGAGATGGAAGAAAAAATGATCCGAGTAACACGCTTTCTCTTTCGCCAATATTTCACTTAGCCTGATCAAGTTTTGTAGCGTTTACGGCGCGAGCTCAGCATCTGGAAGAACCTAGACCATCCACACATCCTTGGATTGTATGGCACTGCGTCCGATTTCGGACACTACAGCTCCATGGTGTGTCCGTGGATGGAGCATGGCAGCGTTAGCAAACACATGGAAAGATGTGGGGACATCATGTCGATCTCGGATCGTTTACAACTTGTGCGGCTGCATTTCTTATATCAGTTTAGTGTTCGACGTCTGACGTTTTTGCAAATCCGAAGCTCTGTGAGGTAGCCGACGGTCTCTTGTACTGTGAGTCCAGTCACCTTACTGACGCGGGCGCCGTTCTGATTGCTCCGTTCTCTTAGTACACTCACGCTCGATTGTCCATGGCGATCTCACCGGTGTACGTCACCCTCCTTTCTCAACGATGTTTCTTTCTTGACCAGACTTACATGAAGTCGAACATCCTCATTACTGACGAAGGCAAAGCGTGTCTGTGCGACTTTGGATTGTCAACGATCGTTGCTGAGTTTCACGGGACGTCCAATTTCACGTCGACGATCGGTGGTGCCGTACGCTGGGCCGATGCGCTGCTCTATTGCATTAATACTGAGGATGGTCAGCCGCCTGCAATCAGTACGCGAAGCGACATATACTCTTTCGGAAGCGTGATGCTCGAGGTACGTTTGCCATCTAAGTGGTTAGCAGGCGTTCATTGTCTTCTAGGTACTGTCAGGGAGGATTCCATACCATTACATTCGAATGGATGCTCAGGTCGTCATTGAGCTCCATAGAGGCAAAAAACCACGACGGCCTGCCCAGTCTTTCGTGTCAGACCGGCAATGGACATTCATTGAGAGCTGCTGGAATGATGAAGCTGGTGGAAGGCCTGATATTGGTGAGGTCTGTAAAACTATGCAGGCCTTATATGATGCATGTTCGGCATTGTATTGATCATCGTACAAATCGTTATCATGTCCCATTTCAATCAATTCGACCGTCATGCATTCATGGGTCACAGGATCCGAAATCACGGTCACCAGGAAGGCGGTCGAATTCGCCTCGATAAGTCATGCGAAAAATGCGAAAAATGAGATCGAAATGAATTTTTTTTAGTTTACTTTCTTGCCCTTCATTGCTATCCAGCAGTATATATCCAGTATGTATCTCCTGAGCAAACGACGCGTTGAGCAATTCGCCCTTTATGGACATTGCTTGTATGTATTTGTTATCTTTAAAGGTCTTTATATGATCACCACCATCTCGGAAAATGACTCTAAAGAGTAGTCCCATATGACTTCTACTTGACCACAACTCCAGCCAATGCCAGCCAATCAGCATCACACCGAATATGCGCCTCCAGTCCTCCGTGCGCCTTCGCCTGCAAGCTCCATAGGAACGACTTATGGCGAAGATCAGACCTCTTTCTCCGACTGTGAGGAGCAGTTGAGCCAAGCTGCGTTCGAGTGGAAGTGGGAGGATCGATTAGCGTTAGGCGTTCCGCGAAAGGAAGAGATTTCGGCGAACCAAGAGCCTTTATTGGCTAGACCGCCCGTAGGCTCAATGGAGGAACACCGTGCGTCAAATATTCGCTACTTCTGTTAACATACGTTGATTGCTGGTCTATCGATAGACCTATACGAGCAAGTACAGATGAATCTACACGATGCAGTGCAAACCCTCGAGGACAACGAGTTATTCGAGCAGACTCTGCTACGTGGTTCGCAGGCTGCGTTGGAGCCACAGCCGAGTACCACCGACATTGACGCGCTCATGCGAAGCATGATGGTGGCACCTCAGCCTTCGATTAACCTCGTTCCAGAGACGAGCCAGGGCCGCGGACGATCTGGCAGTCGCAAAAGTGCTGTCATCAATGGTCATGAAGTTCAGAATGATGCTATCCCTGGAGGATCGCTGCTTACGACTGGGGTGACGCCTGGAAAACGTAGCCGCAATGGAAGTAGACGAAATTGAGCAACCTGGTATGTGTGTATTGCATGATATTGTTGTACAAATGTGTTTTTAATCACCCGTGGTTACAGTGTTACTTCCGTTTTCGATTGCCTCTTCTATGCCTCATCCCCACCCTCAGAGAAGAAATCCGGGAGGCCATCTTCGATTTTCTTGATGACTGCCTGGATAGCTTTCCGCGCCGCACTTCTACAGTCGTGATGCATATACGGCGCGCTCCCCCATCGATCATACTCCTTCTGGACCTGTTTGAGCCGACCCACGACATCCGCGAGTCCAAGAGCAAGGATTGCATCGGTCCTCGTCTTCTCCTTCCAAAATTCGACCCAACTCTGCGTACATCCATGCTGATGCCAGGTCGCACCACACGACGATGCGTGGTCAAACGGCGGTGGTGTCATTCGGAGGCGTTCCCAAGTGCCTGTGAGGCGATAGTATCCCGAGAGCAGGCGGAGCTGCTGGGCACGGTTGATTACTAGACGGCCTTCTTCGTCAATGTTTCCTTCCTGCTCGCTTTCCTCACTATTATTTGGTCCATCCGCGACATCCCCTGCCTGTGTCATAGTCTTCAATGCAATATCGGTCTTTGTGCGTTTCACGACGACCGCCTTTTGCATGACTTCTAGATATGCCACCCCTCTCAGAGTCCGGATGTCTAATTCGTCGGCCAGCGTCATAGCGAGATAGGCGTACTGCAGAGAGGAGCTCATCAGCTGTCTCAAATGGTTTATCATGGTGGTCAGCAACGGCTGGTGGTTGCACATCTCGGCGAGCCTGATTAGTTTCGTCAGCTGCTCGGTGCTTTGAATGGCGGAGGTTGTGCTTGCAGTTTGGGGTGCAGTGTCCAGTGATGAGAATGTATATGTTTGTGGTGCAGGAACAGCGGCGAGGATGGGTGAGGGTTTCCGATTCACATATTCGTGGATAGTATTAAGAGCCCAGGTCTCTAGATTCTTGAACGCATATTTGTTTGACACTCGAGCGATGTCGATGAGTTGCGTTAGGTTCTCGCTAGCCTTGCTGATCTCTGGGGGTCTGAACATCGGTTAATAACTGCACCTATGAAGAGCGGATGGATGCCCCACAGTGCATAAAAGGACCAGAGGAAGTTCCGAAACTCGGAAGCTGATTCTCCGGTCAAGACGATCGGGTGCTCGTCAGATCGCCCCTCGGCGTCCAGACCTCCTTGAGGCAGAGTGAACATAGTGCCAAAACTCGACGAGTCGTTGCACAGTCTCGTCCGATGCACCTATCGCACGAGATGCCCCCGATAAGTCCGTTGTGCACAAGCATGCATGCAGCTACCCACATTGAACAACGTGTCCTCTACCAAGAAGATACAGCTTCCATCCTCGAAGTAGTACGCTGGATCTCGCTTTATCCGCAACGACGCTGCCAATGCCATCGAGTCCGTGTCCATGGAATCTATGGTGGATGATCGAGGTCTCTTAGTGGTGGGTGAACTCTGCTCTGGATGAACTTCAGAGGCACATCTCTGGCGTTTCCCGTTCTCGATCACGACGGTAGTAGGGGGGTTTGCGGGCACTGTGTTGGGGTTGGATGGTGGCTCAAGCAGATAACCGTCTGCCATGGTGGAGAAGCCTTCGGAATTGATTTGTGGCCGAATGATGACCCTTGGAACCCTAACCCTTGTACCAGGCGCCTTTTTATCTGGATCAAGCTCAAGCGTTCGCCTCTCGTCCATAATACGCAGTTAGACGCCTCAAACGCGAAACTGACATGCTCCGCGATATCCCCGGAGGTAAGGCCTCGCGTCTGTAACGTGCATACCCTGGGTGCGTGTCTGTTTTGTTGAAAGACTGATCATGATGGTGGGAGCTGACCAAGTCGCTTAGTCAGTGATCAACTTATAAGGTCACGCAACCGCGTTGTTTTTCATTCTCACCTCTTCATCTACCTTCTCCTTCCCTCCCTTCCTACTGCCTCTGAAGGCCAACATCTACTGCCATGGCATTCGTCTTTAAGCGAGGTAAGCATATCTCGCGTGGCTCTTTGTTTCCTATCCTTAACGATGCGCTCGATATGTCTTAGATGGGTATGTCGCTGTTGGACGCGTCGTGACGCGTCAATAATTCTAAAACTGACCCTTCACTTATTCCTAGACGCAAGGAGCGCGTCCAGTTTGATAAGGTATGTATTTCCTACCTCTCGGACGCGTCAGAGTCTTATCAGGCTGTAGATCACCACGAGGATCGACAAACTATGTTACGGTCTCGATATGAACTACGTGAATCCCATCGAGTATGTGTGGTTTTCTTTAAAATGTAGCTCTAAGGCTTACATGTATTGCCACCAGGGTTACGCAGAAAGTCGTTGCAGGAGTTTACCAGGGCGTGACCACGGTCGAACTCGATGTTCGTCGACCATCTTATTAATTACAGTTTTTCCTTATCTCGTAAACAGAATCTCGCGTCCGAGACAGCCGCATACCTTACGACCAAGCATCCCGACTACGCAGTCCTTGCTGCCCGTATCGCCATATCTAACCTTCACAAGGAGACAAAGAAAAATTTCTCGCAAGTCATCAAGGACCTGTACAATTATGGTACGTTCGTACAACTAATCGCCCCTGAATACCTTTCTTAGTTCGATCCAGTGAACCCCAAGAATGGACGTCCCGCTGGAATGATTTCCAAAGAGACTTACGACGTCGTTTGTGAGCATGCGGAAACTTTAGACTCGGCAATCATCTACAGCCGCGATTTTGACTACAATTTGTTGGTCGTTATTCTTTTTGAAAGGCGACGTATGCTAATGTTTTGCTATGCAGCTTCGGTTTCAAGACATTGGAACGCTCCTATCTTCTCCGCATTAATGGACGCGTTGCTGAGCGCCCCCAACATATGATCATGCGTGTCGCTGTTGGCATTCATGGTTCAGATCTTGATCGCGTCATCGAGACGTATAATCTTATGTCTGAGCGGTACTTCACACACGCCTCGCCTACCCTCTTCAATGCCGGTACACCCCACCCGCAACTTAGCTCATGCTTCCTCGTCTGCATGAAAGACGACTCTATCGAGGGGATCTACGACACCCTTAAAAACTGTGCCATGATTAGCAAAACGGCGGGAGGAATTGGTCTCAACATTCATTGCATCCGTGCCACTGGGTATGCCCACACAGTTATCGCCTTGCTGCCTTTGTCATTGACCCAACTCTCCCAGCTCTTACATTGCTGGAACCAACGGTTACTCGAATGGTATAGTACCAATGCTGCGCGCGTATGACGCCACAGCTCGTTACGTTGACCAGGGAGGGAACAAGCGACCTGGCGCCTTTGCTATCTACATCGAGCCATGGCACGCTGATGTCTTTGACTTCCTTGACCTGAGGAAAAACCACGGAAAAGAAGAAGTGCGCGCAAGAGATCTTTTCTACGCTCTTTGGATTCCCGACCTCTTGTGAGTTTATTTATCGTCATCCTCTCAAACCTGAGGCTAATTGATTTGAAAGTATGAAGCGCGTCGAGGCGAACGCCGACTGGTCCTTGTTCTGCCCCAACGAAGCCCCCGGTTTGCACGAAGTTCACGGAGAGGAGTTCGAGGCCCTCTTCGCGAAGTACGAGAGCGAAGGACGCGCTAAGAAGACTGTTCCCGCTCAAAAGCTATGGTACGCGATTCTTGAGGCCCAGATTGAGACGGGTGGTCCGTTCATGTTGTACAAGGATGCCGCAAATAGTACGTGCAGTTATCTTGTTCTTGGCCTGTCGACTAATCTCTTGTAGGTAAATCCAACCAAAAGAACCTTGGCACCATCAAGTCCTCAAACCTCTGCACAGAGATCATCGAATACTCCTCGCCAGATGAAACCGCCGTCTGCAACCTCGCCTCTCTGGCTCTCCCCTCCTTCATAACCAATGGCGTGTACGACTTCCAGAAGCTCCACAATGTCACCAAGGTCGTCGCCTTCAACCTGAATCGCATCATCGACGTCAACTACTATCCCATTCCCGAGGCTCGTCGCTCGAACATGCGTCACCGCCCTATCGGCATCGGTGTGCAAGGTCTCGCTGATACTTTCATGGCTCTTCACATGCCATTCGACTCTCCCGCGGCCAAGGAGCTCAACATCCAAATATTTGAGACCATCTACCATGGTGCCCTTGAGGCTAGCGTTGAGATGGCTGTGAAGGACGGCCCTTACGAGACTTGGACTGGCAGCCCAGCGTCCCAGGGGCAGCTGCAATTCGACCTCTGGGGCATCACGCCGACTGGCCTCTGGGATTGGGAATCACTGAAGGCGAAGATTGCAACCACCGGTCTTAGGAATTCGCTTCTTACCGCTCCTATGCCAACGGCGTCTACAAGTCAAATCCTGGGTTTCAACGAATGCTTCGAACCTTACACGAGGTATGAAGTTCATATCACAATATTGTCTGATGGTTACTGATGTCTTGGTTCTCAGCAATATCTATACCCGACGTGTGCTCGCTGGCGAATTCCAGGTCGTGTGCCCGTGGCTTCTCCGCGAACTCGTTGACCTCGGCCTTTGGGATGACAACATGAAGAACATGATCATCGCACACAATGGTTCGATTCGGAACATACCCACCATCCCTGATAACGTCAAAGCGATCTACAAGACAGTCTGGGAGATCAGTCAGAAGAAGGTCATCGACCTCGCCGCCGATCGTGGCGCGTTCATCTGCCAAAGCCAGAGCTTGAACATCCACCTGCAATCTCCGTCGCTCGGACAGCTGACGAGCATGCACTTCTATGGCTGGAAGAAAGGCTTGAAGACCGGCATGTACTACCTGAGGACGCGACCCGCTGCCCAGGCCATCCAGTTCACGGTTGACCAGAGTGTGCTCAAGGATGCCAAGGCGCAGAATCTTACCGTCGCCACCGCTCGTGCTGCTCGCGCCAAAGCTTCGGGGCTTCCTACTCCTACTTCGTCGTCTACTTCATCTCCATCAGCTACCCCCATCCCTCCGCCTCAGTCTACCGTGTTGGCATCAAGTAGCACGACCGTTGCCATCAAGCAAGAGCCAGTAACACCACCTGCGCCTAAATTTACTGAGACTGCTGCCTTCAAGGAGGCAAAGACGTCGGCAGAGGTCCTGGCTTCCCTGTCGCTCGATGATAAGGTGCAGAAGGCTGCCGAAGCTGACCCAGAATTCGCGGCGGCGCTGCAACGTCAGAAGGAGCGGGAGCTTGATGACGCTAAGCTTCAGTGCTCGCTGGAGAACAAGGAGGACTGCTTGATGTGCTCTGGTTAAGGAATTTGCGATCGTGGGATTTCTTAACTGTACTTTATAGATGGACCCTGCTGTCATGGCTGCTTCAAATCTTTCCATGCCTGCACTCTCACTGATACCTGTAATCTTGTCGTCTCTCATATAGTGTAATTTTGTATACTGATGCCTGTGAATCCAGATGATCAATACTTATCATTCTCCACCTCAGCTGCTCGTCGTCGTGCATGTCGACCAAGGGTAAGTCGCCTTCGGAATTGGGTAGTTCACGGCCAAGGGCTACACAATCTACTCACCGTACCCGTTTTGTCCGAAAGCACATGCAGTTGGGCGGGTCTATTCGCCGATAATTACGTCGGGTACACACGAGCCTCGCTGTCACCTGGTGTGAGAGCCCGTCCGCATGGCTTAGTACAGGTTAGTACGTGATAGAAGTTGGAGCATTCATGCAATCGCGCCGCAAGCACCGCGTACTAGTATACCCTCGTAACCCTCAGGGTGTCATACCCCCGAACTCACATCAGCCCTCGAGCTCGTGGTGGCACACATATACACATAAGTACCGTAAAGAAATATGTCAACGGAGTAGAGCGGTTCGGTAGTAATCTGACGTGATGTGCGATTGCAAGCGAACGTCTGCGGGAGTATAATTTGCAACTGGTGAATGGACGCCTTTTGACTGGCTATTATTTCGGCCACACTTCACACGCCAAGATTAGCAGACAACCCTCACGGTGACGGCAAGTCTCGACGGTCTTTCTTGTATTCTGTACTCTGTACTCATAGCTGAGCCAGGCGAAATTGAAGGTTATGGAGCTCTTCTGGAAAAGATCTGAGTCCTCAAGGCTCTCTGCGTCAAATCGCAACCACGCTCTCCAGACTTTCTAAGTACGATGCTTTGGGTTATATTCTTGCTTTCATGCACGTACCGCCGAGGCCGGTTTGAGAGTCAGATCACCATATGGTGCATAGTCCTCATCTGGTGCCATACATGTGCTCCTTCTCTAACATTCTATACAGTCCCCTGGATCAGATCTATAACTTGAACTACTCCAACCTCCCTAACTCGGGTTGAGTATGTCTACTAGCAGTCTCCCGTCTTACATCGCCCCTTCTTTCTCGCAAAGCCCGTCATACTCAGCTGAACCCCACCAGTATGAACAACGTATCGCTTTGGCCGGCCAACTAAGACCTCGGCCGACAGGAGACTTTGTCAAGAAATCGAAAAGCGGGGACACTCGACTGCGACTTTCGGTTCAAGTGGACAATGCAACTTTCCCCACTTACGGGTCGCAAGGCTGTGTTGAAGGCTCCGTAGAACTGTCCAAAGTCCGCAGCATTACAAGCGTGGAAGCGAAAGTGAGCTGCTACGTTTCTGATCACACGTTAGGATCTCTTAACCCCTGAGCATAGATCGAGGGCAAGTTGCGACTGAAGGAAATCGCGGAAGGAGGCACCACGTCAGCCAGACTATGCCTGGATACAGTGGTGCTGTGGAGCAGGGACCCTGTTCGTCCAGTGTGCCCTTCCAGTCTCCCGTTCTCCCTGAATCTTCCCACCACATTTACCTACAACGATAAGACTTACGTCAGCCTTCATATCTATCGTTCTCTTTCTTCATGCTGATCCAGTCGTTGCTTAGCCTCTTCCGCCGACATTCGATGTCAAACTTTCAGGACTTCCTGGATTTACGGCTACAATCGATGTGAGTCGGGTCCTCATCAGGTTCCTGGGTCCTAATAATCCATTACGATGCATAGTATTCTGTCAGCACTACAATCGTTAAGCAACAGGTGAATGCACCGTCGCGGATGCCCCTAGCAAAATCCAGCATCCTCACCAGTTCTACGTATGGCCAATCTATTCATATCCTATATGAGATGTTGATTTGTGTATTCAGCACGCTAGTAACACCATTCATTTATCACCCTCGGACTCGACCTGCAGTACCAACTCCGCCACCATTGATTCCCTCTCGTAATGGGTTTATCGAGGCCCCGAATTGGAGCTGTCACCAGTCTGAAATACGCACGAAAGGGAAAGCCGGCCAATCTATCATAACGAAACTGCACGTCCCCACCTCTCGTATCTTCTGCATTTCGCAACCGATACCCTTCCATGTGACCTTCGAGTCATCTGTGCAGTCGCTCACTGCTTTCCTTCCTTACTGTCCCACCGTAGGATATATCAAGCGAAAGCAGGCTACGCGTGTCCAACTGATGCGTCAGTCAACCGTCGACGTCAGGTATGTTACATACAAGGCTGTCACCCGTTATCATTTGGTAACGCTGTTTCCCGTAGAAATATGGGTGCTCCGGGCGCGAAGA
Organism: Lyophyllum semitale; assembly: GCA_018851285.1. Taxonomy (NCBI): domain Eukaryota; kingdom Fungi; phylum Basidiomycota; class Agaricomycetes; order Agaricales; family Lyophyllaceae; genus Lyophyllum; species Lyophyllum semitale. The sequence continues at coordinate 14,520 of JABCKH010007827.1, read as the reverse complement.
CTGATATGTGGAGGGTGGATTGTATCGGTGAGGGGACATTCAGACATGCGGTGTGTAACCAGATTTATTTGAACTACTTGATGAATTAATTTGGATTATAGGGTGATGGTCCCAATTGGACTTGCTTCTCGGGAGAAATAACCATCAGCGAGTCAGTCAAGGTTTCTGGGTTCAAAGCGTCCGGACTGAGTGTAAAGGTTGTGGCCTATAATATCTCGCTCTCTGCTATATCCTGATGCTTCTATCACCAGGATTGCATACTGTTCTCTATGACCCCGCCTGATCCTCGGCGATCTCCCTTCATTGAACTTCGACAAGTCATTCCTGTGCGCCTCACGACCGATGCATGGACTGCTGATGGTACTGGAGTCGGGGTTATGCACCGCCGTGCTGGGTCACAGTACTCTATTGCCTCCTTACTTGACTACAACGAGTCCGAGGAGACTGTCCATACTTAGGGTCATGTATGACGTATACTGCTGATGACGTCACTTTTCTCGTAGAGTATAAAGAACTTTGAAGGGGCCAAATTTCTTTACCTCACGCAAGTTACAACATGAGCCCGCAAGTTCATCACCCTCACGGAACTCTCGACGAAACAAAGGAAGCTCACACTCAGCTGCCATCCGAAGTTGCGCCACCGACAAGGTCTGACACTCTACCTCAACAAGGTAAAGTTTCTGGTTGTGATCTAGCCAAAGCTACAACGCATAACAACGCCTCAGCTGCTACACAACCAGGTGATGGCAGTGAGGTGCATTCCGGCCAGCCTGCTCGCAATGTTGTCCAGATACCCTGTGAGCCTGCCAAAGTCCCATTCAAAGAACAAGTAATAGGTATACACGACTTTACCTTCTTTTTACGAGCAAAGCTAAAAAGTTCCAGGTGTTGCAAAGGTACCTTTCCCTCAGCCGCGCCCCGCTCCACATCACTTACCCAATTTAACGATGACTAGAAAACGCGTGGAACGGCACGTTTACCCCTTGACCTCGAAGTTCAGCACTAACCTTCTCACCAACCTCTAGCTGTTAGGAAAGGTGCGGAATTTTCCGAATCTCAGTAGTGATAGTTGTTCACATCTCACCCTTTAGCCTAATCTCAAAGAGGAGGGCGAGATGATTCTTGACGGACAGACAAGCGCCCGCGAGGCGCAGAAGACTGAGGAGCCAAAGGCTATGTAATGATGATCTCGTATGTGTACCTGCTACCGCCGTCAGGCTGGTGGTCTAACTGTGCCAGTGTGGACCCAGACCCTTAGGATCATATCAAGCCATCGGACAACACACGCTGTTGCTTTCTACCTTCTACATACCTCGTATTATTGTATCATTAGCGGCGCAAGCGCCAGTCCTCGACTCTCACACGCTGCATGCACGAGGCCCCTGGGCTCAAAATGTGCTAGCGTGTTATCACTTGACAGGTATTGCATGTATGTAAGAAGAAAAGAAAAAGGAGAGTGAAATTCGACGACGTGGTCCACATACGGTCACGTGTACATCATCATCGACCCACCCGCAAGATCGACACCGCCTTCAAATATTACCACCAGGCAACCTCTTTGACTCCACGGTGCGGCTCCCTATACTATACCACGCCGAGGCTCGTAGAGCACACGTCCTCTGTATCCCAACCCAATAGCTTACTGACCCACCAGCAGAATCTCATGAACCCTGTCACGCGCGCCCCTTGCCAAAGTCCTGGTGCACCCCTGCATGCTCCACCGCGAGCCGCCTCGTGCGGACAAGCTCGACCGCTAGGTTACCCGCAGCACGCGAGGCTTCGAGTCTTCGTGCCGTGCAATACAGGTGCATAAGCACGCATCGCCGCCTTCAACCTTTCTGCGACGGCGACAACAACGGTCACCGCTGGGGCAGGTTTTCGAACTCAAACCTCTCGCTTGACGGCGCATCGTTCTCAGGGCCTCTTCCAACGCCCATTCAAGACACCAAAACGCTTCATCGGGGGTTCGGCTTACTACCGCCGCAAGCTCTTCGCGCCCACCTCGGTGTCATCGTCACCGCCTGGGAGCCGCTCTCGCCGAGCGGGGCAGGGAGTCGCTAGACCCGACGGCTTCCACCTGTTGGTCTCGCTCTGGCAAGGGAGGAGCTGGAGAGCGAAAGGTTGTATAGGCTGGGCGGGTTTTGAAGCTCACAGCTGGGTGTTCAGGGGCGGGGACCAAGGGGCAGCCGAATGCGGAGGAAGCGGCAGCGGCGCGCAGACAAGGAAAGGGAGAGGGAGAAAGAGCGGGAGAGGGCGCTGGGGGCGCAGATTACAATACCGCCGCGCAGCCACCCTGCGCCGGAGACATTGCACTACTCGGGGATGACATGTAATGCGACACTGGAACATGCGCAGCTAAGGCTGCACGACCCCAGGCTGTGGCCGAAGTTGACACAATCTGCCTCCCACACCCGTAGCGTTGTAGAGCCGAGGGAGCGAGAGAGGGAGGGAGCCTAACGGTGAGGAGGACCGCAGAGCGCGAGCCGGATGCTGTGGGTACCACCTACAAGAGCCACTCGATAACCCAGCGGCCGACGGTATGGGGGTGCGGCAGGGGCCAGGTGCTGGTGCCGGAGCATGGTGTGTTGGTGAGCATTGACCCTGTGGCGTGGGGGAGGAGCCGAGGATGGTGAGACCTGGCGGTGGGGAGAAGGGAGGGAGGCGGATCGGAGACAGAGCACGGCTGCCGTGCATGCTCGTTGGCGTGCGGGGGAAGAGCTTAGAGCTGGGGGCAACATCCCACCACAGGACCGCCCAGAAGCGTGGGACCATCCTTGCGGGGCTCGTGTATGGTGCGTTGCTGCGGCCGTCAGGGCAGAGTGGTGATAAGACGAGGAGGAGAGGGAGAAGGGGCGGGCGAGCGGGCATTCACAGGGGAATGCGGCGCTGGGGGTCGTCAGTGATGCGCACTGACGGGGTGCAAGCCGGGATAAATATGCTTGACAACAGATTCTTCTCCCGATCAGGTTCCAAATTTGGATTTAGCAGGTAGCCTCTAGAGCCGCAGAGGGCCCTTAGGTCCATTGTTGCATACCGATCAATGGGCAAGGTCCATCAAGAAGCGCAAGCCGTGCAGCCAGGGGTGCCGAGCGGACATCTACTCTCCTTTTTTTTGTGACGCCATTTTGGTTTGACTCTTTTCGTCGGATCTAACATATATGCCTTCAAATTCACTTGACTCATCTCGCCCACTCTTGACCTCTACCAACCCAAGACGGCTAGACATTCGCACACATAGATTAGATGACTGAGCTCTCAAGTGCTACATGTTTTCCCCCAGAGGTCGACCATGACGTGGACTTGAACAAGGAGTCGGAACTTATACATTGGGATGTAAGCCACCAGATTCAGCTCTTTCCATGCACTGACGCGCACGCTAGCATAATGATCCTGAAAACCCATTCAATTTTCCAACATGGAAAAAGGCAATGATTTGCACCCTTATGTGAGTGAGCTCGCCTCCAATAAAGGTTGCCGGGTCTTCAGCTATTGTCCTATTCCAGTTGTCTGCAAACGTCTTGGATTACGATGTGTTCGAGTACCACTGCCGCCATCGCACACGATATGCAAAAAGAGTTTGGTGTATCCACTACTGTCAGCCGGCTTCCCACTGCGGTCTTTCTCTTCGGCATGTCTGTGGGTCCTATCATGTTAACACCGTTAGCAGAAGTAAGTTCCACCCGATCTACGCAATGAATCCGAACTTAACATGAATCCGACAGGATTTCGGCCGTAAGAAAGTCCTCACAGCCTCTCTGGCCATACTTTGCGCGTGTTCCCATTCTCTTGAATTTCACTCTGTCACCCTACCGAAATTGTGTCCTTCACAGATATATTTCAAATACCTTGCGCACTGGCAACTAACTTCGAGACGATCATAATATCTCGGTACATACCCTCAAACTCGAGGTGCATACTGACCTGAATCTACTACTTTTCTTCTGTATTATCAATAGCTTTATTTGCGGAATTACCGGAGCCACAATCACAAACAGTGTCGGTAACATACCTGATTTGTGGCGGGGAGATGATATCACAGGGTGAGTCGTTCTCAACGCGTCGCTTGACAGTTCCGATCATCCGTCCAGATTATGGGCCATGAACGGCTGGGCGTATTCAGCCGAGACTATGGTGTTGTAAGTAATTTCGCGCCCTGTCCGAAATTCTGCTAAGAGCATATACAATACTAGGGGACCTCTAATGTGCGCCTTCATCCTCAAGTGTTCCAGGGAAAGTCAACTCACGAAATATTTTTCCTGATAGTGGTGCTTATATCAACAGTGCCATGGGTTGGCGCTGGATGTATGGCATATGGGGTATCGTCGGAGCGGTTTCGATGATTCCTTTTATCATTCTGATCCCGGAGACTCGTGGCGGTGTTATCCTTGCTGCTCGAGCACAGCGCGCAAGGAAGGCGGGGCATCCAAAAGCTTGGGCGATCCACGAAAAACTCGGTAGGCGTTCTTTGAGGCAGATTCTCAGGGAAACCGTGTTTCGGCCAGCCAGTGTGTACCATGGTTTCTTTCGGTTTTTCGAGTAATCTGCTAGCTGACGGAGTAATCCAGCTATGCTGTTCACCGAACCCATTGTGTACTGCTTCGCACTGTATGACGGTCTGAATTACGGCATCATTGTAAGCCCACTCCAGTTTTATGCATTCAGCAACGTCGCGCTCACCCTTCATCTGATCAGTATCTTGCTGTAGAGGCAATCCCTTTGATTTATGCCCAATACGGTCTTGTGGACCCACAGGTCGAGTTGACCTTCTTCTCTATCCAGGTTGGGGTTATGCTTGCCCTTCCGCTTTTTTGTCTGCAAAGAAAGGCGACCCTGTGGAGGGAGAACAAGGAAGGCAGAAAGGATGTTCCAGAACACAAACTTATTTGGGCCTTCCTTGGTAAGTGCAAATATTTCTCTAGTCACTCCCTAATTGTCATGGTTCCTCTATTCAGCGGCCTTCCTTTTCCCCATATCCATGTTTTGGTTCGCTTGGACGAGTCACCCACCTATCAGTATGTATGTGTCGTTAGGTGCACTTGTAACGTTCGGCATCTCCGGTCATATCAGTATGTCTATGTTCACGGCGTTCAGTGTAATGAAGGAGCTTAGCTAAGGTCCTACGTTAATTCTCTTGTCTGTCTCGGACTTTACTGTCGAAAGCTACGGGCTGATGGCAAGCAGTGCAGTCACTGGTCAGAGCTTTGCTCGAGGTCCAGAAGCTCCGTTTAAGCTCCGCATTTTCTTGCACTCACTGTGTCATTAGAGAGTATTTGTGGCATTCTATGTCTCTTCAGCGTGTCGTTTTATCAAAACGGTTAGTATTTCTTTCAATCTCAGTACTGAAAGCCGCTCACCCTACACGTCTACAGTCGGGTTTAAATGGGCCAGCACAATTCTTGCAGTTCTCGCGACATTGATGGGCCTCTTCCCATTCATATTTTATAAATATGGTCCCCGGATCCGTCAGAGCTCTCGGTATGCTCAGGAGCTGGCGAGGCTGGAGGATGAGGAGCGGCATCGTCTGAAATTCATCGAGGCCCAATTCTACGGGAAAGGGGAATTGGAGAAGTAGAATCAAGTATGGGCGGTTCCTTGAAGCGGGCTTTGCCGTGTAGACCCATCATATTGGGAAACGAAAATGTAATTTCTAACATTCTCCGAGCACAGGATCCGGATATTATGTAGATCAATTTGATTTGACAAGGCACCGATCAGAACGACCAATCTAATCTATCGCCGCTGCCGCCGGTAACCAGGAAGAGCTGAAAAGTTTTTCAGTTCTTCCCGATTCAGTTCTTCCCAAATTCTTCCGACATATTCTGTATTATACATTCTACCAGTGATCCCGGCTCGACGCCGACAAAATCCTTACTGCAGATCTAAGGCGATACCTAATTCTTCATCTGTGCTCCAGGTTCAATGTCTCTCCTGATGTCTGAGGTACCAACTCTGGATGCCTCTGTTGATTCAGTTGAATCGCTCAGCGAAAAGGCTGATTTCTGGATGCAAGACGCCCTGGAGGTAAAGAACCCGGTCATAGAGAGCTCAGAATTTGTTTATAAAGTAAGGCCATAGCTCAAAGTTGCATGTACTAATCGCGCGCCGGACCTCATATGGACTCTTCTTTCCCTTAAAGGCCACCAACATCGTGTGCATAGACGATCATGGCGTCAAGACGGCAGCAAAGCACGTACGTATCTTCTACAGTTCGTTGTATCCACTTACTTGACGCATGCCTACACACCGTCAGATACGGCAGAAACTGTTAGTGGAATCATACACCCCTCGGACATGGCGCACCCACCCCCTCCACCTTGTACCATCGGACCCCTACCTCGCGGCGGACCCTATGAATAAATCTATTCTGAACTGGATTTTCCTCATTTCCTCGCTGAATTTCAGTTTTTGGTCTGAAAGAGAGGGTCGCCCCGATCGGTATGGTGTTGAGTGGCGGGACGGGTGGGCTTCTGAGAAGACGAAGGTATGGACCGGCTACTGGAGTCTCGTCGCTTCCCTAAATAGAGGTAACCTATTTTCTCACATCCTTTTACACTCTCATCTCACGGTCTAATTACAGCTATGGCCGACGACGACATTCCAATCACCGATCCCAATTTCTATTCCTCGGAGACCTCGTGTCCTGATTCATTGATTGAGCATGTATTCCGCTCCGCGAAGCAGTCGAGCGAGACCATCCCTCTTCTGCGGCAGCGGATGGCTGTAATGAGAGAGGTTGGGTCAATCCTGTGCAATGTACGTTTGTCAATGCCTGTCGAGCGAAAGGCACTCAGGTTATATTTACAGAGCTTTGGTGGCTCTTTCCAAGGATTCATTGAAGAGTTCCACCGCCGGTACAATGGGGAGGGGACTGCGCTTGAACTAGTGCAGATGGTCACCGACACTTTTCCCTCATTTCGTGACGAGGTGATTTATAACGGCAAGAAGGGTCTGTTTTACAACCCTAATCCTGTGATCCCTAGCTAACATATTTCCATTACAGTGTACTTCTGGAAGAGAGCGCAAATCCTAGTTGCCGAGACATGGGCTGCGTTCTTCCCCGCTGTACCTACCGCTACTCATCCAATATTCCCTGGACCTCGTGGACCTCAGATCCAGCAGCTTACTATGTTCGCGGATTATCGGGTGCCTCAAATTCTGCACCACATTCATATCTTGGCGTATCCTTCCTCTCTTGTAAGGTTGCTCCAGGCCGGCACGCCATTGGAATATGGATCTAAAGAGGAGATAAGCTTACGATCTGCAAGCATTATCGCAGTTGAGAGGGTGAGGGAAGAGATCGTGAAGCTGTTTGCGGAAGACGCGGATGCGGACGACTCAGGGGGGGAGAGTGTTAGCAGCGTGCTGATTGATTTCTATCTGTGGGATCTGGCAAAAAAGGTAGAAAGTGGGGAGGAAAAGATCGACGGTATAGAGACGGTCGACGTAGCACCCATTCATCGTACAAGGAGCATCTGGTACTGATGCTCGAGTTTCTATGACACGGGCATAGAATATCATAGCAGATTGTAATCGTGTCGGCGTCGGTATGGTTCTTTCGTCGGGCAGCGGTATAAAGATACGGCGTGGGCAACGGCACGAAGCTGGTGCCATATACACTGCCTAGATAGCGTCCCCATCGTCATCATCTGACGAGCTAGAATCTCCTGACCATCTCCGTACACCAAAGACATCAGCATCGCCTTCTTCACGTAATATACTGCCGCCACAATCAGCCTTCCACAGCCCAAATATTCAATCAGAGTCGCGACTCACTGGTCAAACATCATGATCGTCGTCGTCTCAGAATCGTCGTCAGCTACAGGATCAAACCCTGCTAACGCCCTGTAGTATACTGCTCGATCCGCGTCACCGTAAGCGCTCAGGGTCCGAACTTCTGTAGGTGTGCGCTCAAGGTTGGGTATACAAGGCGCAGTGGGTGTTGGGCTATGAATAACGATGTCTTTTTCAATCCCGCATGTCACGATGTGGGGAAGATGAGGATGGAAGAGGGCAGAGTTAACAATCGATTTGTGACCTAAGTCCAAAGTTCAGCAACGGCTGGATGGAATAAAGGAACACAAGAAGATACCTGCCAAGCGACAAAAGGGATTCGAAAGTTCGACAGGAATATATCGCGGTCCTTTGAGGCCCTCTGCGAAGGCTGTATAGCGTTTGAATATCAAATCGTCTGAAATGTCAAGCTGCGCTTACCAACAGTATTTGGCCACTCTCGAAGTGCCCAGTCATCAGCGCTGACCTCAATCCTCTGTTCAGCAAGATGGGCAAGGGGCGGGATCTTCCAGATATAAGTCCGAAAATCGTCGGAGCCAGCAGAGTAGAACTCTTCACTGTCCAGCCCAGCACTTCCGAATGCACCGTGCTGGGTGACCAATGATATTTTTCGTAGACATGGAAAGCATATAATGCATACCTTGATCGTGCAGGAATTAGAGTAGGCCCTCTCTGGCGGAGAGACAGGCGTTCCATCCGGGTAGTTTTTTCCACTGCATACGGCGAGCGGGTTAGAATCTGATAGGCCGTATATCGTCGGCAGATAGTGCTAAAATACCATCCTCGACAAACATGTTCATTTCGTCAGGCATATGATGCTCACTAGCATCGTTACAGCGACCCTCGTTCCTGGAACAAAGCGCTGTTAGGGATCGAACTGCAGTAGACCATGTTAAATTCACCTTCGCGGTCAAAGGTTACACTGCTTGCTTCCGGCTTGCTCAGATGGACACTTGCTTTTCGGCTGAGCTTTGTATTATACTGCGATCACATAGACATAAGCAAGATGTCCCTTCACATACTAGCTGACCCACGGTTTGAACGATGCCATGGCGAGTCCTAGTTGCAAGTGGCCCAAATGCCATCCGGGTATCACGCAGGCAGACATTGCCATGACTGTCACTCGTAACAAATATATGTTCCATGATGGGGTGATATTGGACACCTGTCGCTTCAGAAGTCAGTTGCAGGGTGTTTTGAGCTCGCGAGCGGCCGTTAAGACGTCCGTCATGAAGCAGGATGCGTCCATCCTGGCTATAGCGCAGATTGTTAGACGCTTCCAAGCTACTTGGTGTCCTGATAATACCTGGTACTTAAGAATGTTTCCTCCTGGTAAGGGTGACAAGTGATCCCTCGAATGGTGTCCTTTGCATACGAGAAAGATCATCTTGAGCCATTAGATTAGAGCTGACTGTACGTACGTGGTGGTCTCGGAGCATTCGATCCGGATCTATAGCAGGCGGCTTGTCTAAATAAGACCCGAAAGTGGAGATGTCATACTTCAGGACTATTTCGTCTGTGCCTCCTCTTCAGCACATTGTTAGACCAGATTTGCTTTGGACAAAGACATTTTACGAACGAGTAAATATACTGGTTCTTCGCAGAAAATGCCAAGGTGAACACATTTCCCTAACAGAAATTGTCCATTAGATGGTCCCCTAACTAGAGACCACGAGGGGAAGCAGTACCCTGGGGCCGCGAAGTGAAGAAACCGGTGTAGTCACATCGTCTTGGTGGAAATCCCAGATACATATTTGAAAGTCTAGGAGAGAAAATCTAGTTAACTGATCCAGTCTATCAAATAGTACCTATGCATACCATCGCCACCACTGGCCAAGCACCGCCCATCGCCTGAGGAGAATGCAAGGGCGTTCACGCACGATGCGTGCGCTGATAACTTGCTATAGCGTCTGTTCCAGAAAGACCAAGATAAAATTATGTCGAAGAAAGCTACCTGGAGTACGGAAAGCCGTTCGCAAGGATCGAGCTGACGGGCTCTTTCCGGAAGGTCTTCCTGCGGTCAAGGATAGAAATGTTGGAGGCTGAATACGCGTGTTTCGAGTGATCAAGCATGTTCAGACATGTAACGGAAGATTATTTGAACACTCTGTGTTGTCGAAAAAAAGAGGTATCATGTCCAGCCTGGGAGCCGCCGTCGATGTACTTACAGACAAGTGGAAGTTGGACACCCGATGACGTAAATGGGAAAATGCTTGTCACTGTATGCGATGCATGGCTATAACAAATAAATACAAATCAATGCTCCTTCCTTCTTCGAGCAACTTGTCCTGCATTTGCAACGCGTAGGTTACTCAGGCTCAAATTTCTTCGCTGATACATGCAAAATAATCTCGGATAGCGCGGGAGAGACGCGTAAAACGCGCAAATTCGGTGCTCCTTAGGTTCATCCTCGAGTACGTAGCAGAAGAGCTATTTATACAACTTTTACAGATGATGTCAGAGCGTAGATCCCTGTCTTCGAAGGATGTATAAAGTCCAACAAATCCGCCGAATTCTTTCTCTTCCCCACATCCTCCTCTCACCTTCGCTCCGTCTGTGCTTGAGATGTCCCGCTTCGTCATCAACGCTATTCCCTTTGAAACTCGCATCACTTACGATGCCAGGCAGATCCTCGCCCGTGACCAAGCCCGTGCTCAAAAACTTCTTGCCGGTTTGCATCCCCATGGCCCAGCCGCATTCCATTTCAAGAAAAAGGCTCAACCTGAAGGCGATCCTTCTAACTCGATCGATGTGACTGATGCAGGTTTGTTCTAACAACCATATGTCTAAGTATATGCGCATTTTGTCATGACCTTTGTCTTATCCAGGTATCGCATACACCGTGCCTGTGAACGTTGGCGAGCCTCCGACTACATTCTCGCTTCTCCTTGACATTGGTCAGTTCTTCAAAATTCGATTGGCGCCTCGCTCATTGTTCTAGAATCCATCAGGCAGTTCGAATACGTATGGTCACCTATCATTATAATGTATCGTATGCGGGATTAAATACGCTTTATAGCTGGGTCGGCGCCGACAAGGATTATCAACTGACCGGTACTAGCAGTAACAGTGGGAAAACTATCGTAACCTCACATTAACCTTCCGCTTCCTCATGTATACTTACTGATATCGTCACAGAATATCTCCTATGGTGCTGGAGCTTTCATTGGCACTGAATGTATGCGCTTTCTGCACCTCTTCCATGACTATACCTTACGATGCCATATCACAGATATCGATCAGGTCACTCTTGGAGGCAACCTCGTGGTCAAGAAACAAATCATCGGCGTCGCTTCAAGTGCCCGAGGGTTCAGTGGCGTGGATGGAATCCTTGGGTTAGGTCTATCCTTTCGTCTATGTTGAGAAATGCTGAGATAGCGTCCACAGCATTGGGCCTCTGGACCTGACTATAGGTTAGACCTGCGAATAGAACAACGTGTGTTTTCGATCTAACATGTCTTCCCAATTTCAGCACAGAACCCAGGACCAAAGGTTTCTCCTGTGACGGAAAATCTCTTCAACGCCGGAGTTGTCCCCACCGCATCCATTGGAATGTCCTACAATCCCAAACCGAACGAGGTCGCCAACGGCGAGATTACCTTTGGCGCAACGGATACTGCCAAGTAAGAAAGCTCCCTTCACTTCGTGCTTCTTCGTAACTTTCGTACTGATTTCTCCAATGTCATAAGATTCACTGGTTCGATCAACTACGTCCCCATTACTACGATAGCGCCCGCGGACCAGTATTGGGGGATTGATCAAGATCTGATATATGGAGACGATATAGAGCTCCTGAACTCGTCCGCTGGCATAGTGGATACTGGCACGACGTTATTGCTCCTCGCTTCGGATGTGTTTAAATCCTATCGACGTGCGACCGGCGCGGAGGAAGACAGGTCTACACTTATCTCTTCGGTATTTCTTGGGGACTGATGATATTTCTAGCGAAACTGGGCTTCTGACGGTGTCTGAGGCTCAATTCGCTAACATGGAGAGCTTGTTCTTCAAAATTGGCTCGGTGGGTGTGGTTTCACGATCATCCGCTGCTCTCGTTAACGTATCGTAGGAAACTTACGAACTCACTCCTAATGCACAAATCTGGCCGCGAGCTCTAAACAGCACCATTGGCGGCGAGGAGGACAAGATATATCTCATCACCGCCGATATGGGTAGTCCCAGTGGCGACGGACTTGATTTCATTAGTATGTCACTTTCAAGCCTGAGTATCCTCATGTTTGACGCAAGGTTTCACTAGATGGTTTCGTGTTCTTGCAGCGTTTCTACACTGTGTACGACACGACCAACAGTCGAGTCGGCCTTGCTACAACAAAATTCACAAATGCCGAGATTAATTGAATTATCCTCATATTGTATTTTCTGAGCCTGTTTTCTCGCTGTCCGGATTGGTATTAAACGGAGGGTTACTTCAATTTCGCTAGGACAGTGACGACCGATTTTAGTCAACGTAGGTGTCCTGCCTCACAAACATCAAGTTTCAAGGATCCTGTGTTATCCCATATGAACTTCGACCGCAACGGGAATATACATGAGAGTCGACGCCCCAGTTTACGACTTGCTGCGGGCTGCAATACGTTTATCCTTTCCTGGACGTTTGCTGCCTCCTCCTCGTCCTCCACCCCTACCACCGCCTCGTCCTCCTCTCGATCCGCCTCTCGCTCCTCCCCTACCGCCGCTTCCCCGTCCCCTAGAGCTAAAGTTGTCCGTAGACTCCCTGTCATTTTGTTTTGACCTTCTGTTGGCACCCCCAAATCCATACTTCGAGTCTCGCGATTGACGGCTGATTCGGCCTCTGTCAGCTCCTCGAGCCCCTCCACCCCTACCACGCTTAGCAGGGCGGTCTGCAATGGCATCTTCGACTGCAATATCGAAGTCGTCGTCGCCTGCTTGCGGGTTGTCGAGGACATCCTTTCGTTCTGTCACGCCAGGCGAGTGTCAATGCGGATTCAAGTACAACGGAACAAGGAAACGCACTCCGCTTGAGACCTTTGAGCCGCTCTTCCATGTCCTTTTTCGACTTTTCCCTCTCCTTGAGCTTCTCAACTTGTACCTGCTTGCCGAACTTCTTCCCTTCCCGCTCTTTCCGCTTGTCCTCGCTCTTTTTGATAGTGGCGGTTTCATTGAGCAGGCGCTGTCGTATCCGCTCCATGTGAGCGTCAGTTTTTACCATCTCGGCGAAGTAGTCGGCGGGACGCGTGAAGGGAAAATCGTATTTTGCGGCTAGTGCTCGGGCAGCCTCTGAACCGTGCAGAGCTTGTTTGTAGCTTGAGGGGTCGTGAGTTGTGAGAGCAGACGAGTTGATAATGGGAAATGCGTACAAGGCAAGTTCACGGTTCAGATCGTCGTTCACATCGACGTCTATTGTTTGTGGATATGATAGCACCAACGTTTCTGTCCAAGGGAAGGAGGGATCTAATTGAATAGTTTCCCGAATTCGCTCAAGAGCGATCTGTTTGATTGAGAGGGTAAGTACTGCTGGTCAAAAGTTTTCAGTAGTCACGTACTTTGTTGTCAACTTCAATTTTCTGCCGTGGTACGACGTCTTCATCTACATCGTCGACGTCCTCGAGCAGGACATCCTGATCCTGCTCTTCACCGTCGCCTTCTTCCTCACTGCCTTCCTCAGCATCGTCCTCGTCTTCCTCATCATTCTCTTCTACACCAACTTCCCTTTCCTCGTCACCCTCACCTATCGAAACCTCTTCGTCATCCTCAGACGCGCCCTCTTCCCCTTCTTCATCACCCTCCTCATCCGTCGACCAATCCTCCTCCTCACCCAGTGCAAGGCTCAACTGAGCGCGATCAAAGTCATCCAACCCATCATCACCAAGGGCATTCATCAGCCGCGTCATACCCTCCTCGTCAATGCCCTCGTCGTCGCTGTCCTCGTCCTCATCTTCCTCGTTCTCTGAAGACGGTTCTGCGGGCTTCGGTATGGTTTTCGCGTTTGCTTTTACGGCTAGGGGTGACTTGGTAGATTTCGTGGGATTAGCTTTTTTGCTAGAGCCTTGAGCGGCTTTGGTTGTGGACGGCATTATAGACTTGGACGTTCGTTGGACTCTTCCCGGTGAACGTTTTTTTTTGGAAAGGCTTTAGTTATAACAAAGCCAAATACCGGCCCGCTCGGCGCTCAGCGATTTTGCAGTTGCGTAGGACCTCGCAGGACTCCGCAGATTGTCATTGGTCAGTGCTAGTCAGTGGTGCTGAGATATTTATGCAGAATACAGGTTGCCGATGCACATAACATTAATATTGCCGCCTGTGGGGCAAACCCGTTGCATGGGTAATGATACCACTGAATGCGATAGAATAGTCCACGGTAAGTCCATAGATGGCTGAACTGAAGGCATAGAGATCGGGTACTGTTAAGTTACTGTGATTCCTGCTGAAAATTCCAAACAGGTTTCCGACGATGATGCACCCACAGGCAACTCACAGGCACCCATAAGGGTATCTATGATCGAAGCTGATCGTCACCCCCAGTCAAAACCGGACCTAATAAAATCTTAAAATGTTTCATTTTTATGAATATAACTAGCTGATACCCGATCTACCACGAAAATTTCAGCCACATATTCTAGATTTACTCGAAGTGACACGAAAAGTGAGCCATATACCATATCTCCTTGGGAATTTTATGCAAGTCAAAGGACACTCTGGAAATGTCCGCCATGATAAAGCAGACCAACTTGCTAACATGGGTGCAACACA